>JAKSZT010054583.1:5131275-5180323 GCA_026826555.1 Tolypeutes matacus
ATGCTTAATAAAATATAAATCTGTCCTAAAGTGAAATAACTAGTGTTTACAGAAAAGAATGAGAAATGTAAGACAAGAATTCTAAATGAATAAACATAAATTTTATTAGTTGCTAATTGTAAATTAATAAGCTTGTTTAAGGTTAAAAGTAATTTGTGCTGATTTAAAATGGCCTACATCCGTTGCCACAACAGTACTCAGGACAACCTCCAACTCCCAAAGAAGCCCCTGTATTTCAACTGTTCATCCCCTCCCTACCCCAAAAGCGTCAAGTGGCCACTGGCTCCACCTCATTGTTATAATTTCTTGCATTGCTAGAATCACCATATGTGAACAAGAGAATACCATCAAGTCCACTCTAGTCCATAGTTCTTCCCCCAATCCTGAGGGGACTGGGATGGTGATGTCCACTCCAACTCCAAGTGAGAGAGGGCTTATATCCCATGGATATGGTGGGTGGGATGATCCTGCCTGCAGATGCAGGCCCTCTCCATTCCCTGGGATGGCCATTGCCCATCATTGTCTCCTCACCAGGTGACTTGGATGAGTCCATTGAGCTGTAGGGTAGGAGTTGCAGCTCCACCGAGATTTCATGCACACCTGGCACATAGGTAGGCGGGAGGCTCCAGTCTCTGGAAGTATACCTAAAAACTCCAGCATCACATATAGGTTTGAATAGAAGGGACTGGTGAACCATGTGCAGGGAGGACTTATTTGAGTCTAATTCTGTCACTCTCAGGAGCACAGATTCCAAAATAGAACCCACTGATAAGGCATCAGTCTCTGGGGCTAACCCCCTTATATAGGACAAGGGTGTCTCTGGAGCTCTCAGGAACCCCTCTGTGTGGGGTGATAGGCACTTAGATGTTCTATGAGCTCCTACTGTGGTGTGCATAAGAGTTACCTCTGGGATGACCTCCCGACTCTCTTTGAAGTCTCTTAGCCACTTGAACTCATTTGTCTTTACCATTTCCCCCTTTTATTCAAGGTCTTTTTCCAGTTGTGTTGCCAGGTGGCACTTGGTATTAATCCCTCATTGCCAGGGAGGCTCATCCCCGGGACTCATGTCCCACGTTGGGGGGAAGGTAATGCAATCATATGCTGAGTTTGGCTTAGAGAGAGGCCACATTTGAGCAACAAGGAGGCTCTCAGGTGGCAACCCTTGGGCACCACACAACTGAGGCTAAGTCTCATTTAAAAGAGCAAAGACTCACAAGGGTAGTCATCAATAAAAAGAACACATCAGTGGGTCATCCTCTTTTGACAGACACTTTCCCTACACTCAGAGGACTATTGCTTCTCCCTTGGAGACTGTGGCAGAGCTCTGCAGGCTGGGAATTCAGATTCCCTCATTTATTGTGTGATTATCCACCCATCGTGACCATGCCCCATCCCCCGATCCTTTGAATGATTTTGTATATCTTTCATGTATATTCGGATGAATCAATCTCCACGAACCCCCCCCCAGACACCCCCCCCAATAATCCCCCCCAGTACCCATTGTAACCCTTCTGTGATCCAAATCCTCCATGAACATTTAGTCCATAAAATAATCAAATACACTTACTAGGAAAAAGAAACAAGTGTGATAAGCTTACATGCAAGAGACAAACATAAGGAAACTCAGGGGGAAAAAAAAAAAGAGAAAAGGAAAAAAAACAAATAATCAAACAAAGAACAAAACAAAATAAAATATAATTAGTGGATTGGGACATTCAAAAAATGGGCAAAAAAGCAAAGGAAATGCCTTTAAAATATATATATATATATATTCATTTTTTTTTCCTTTCTCTTTTCTTTTTTCCCTTTTTTCCTTCCCTTTATCACTGTGTTATCGGATGTCTGGTGTGCCATGACACCTTCCTCCTCTCAATCCCCATTGTCTCCCAATTTTTCATTTAATTTTCAAAGAAGTTTTAGGTCACAGCAAAGTCACACACGGAGTGCCGGAGACTCCCAGATACCAAACCACCCCCGCTTCCCCACCCCATATTAATTCCCCCTCCTTTTTTTTTTTTTTTGGTTGTTAGCATTGTTATAACTGTTATGCAGATAGCAAAATATAGCAACTAAACATTGTCAGTGATTTACAGTATAGTTTACAATTTAGATGATACAGTTTAATAATTTTGATGATATTTACCATGTCCTATGTCCATTACTGTAAGGTAATGAAAAACCTTCCCCATGACCATCAAGCAACCCATTAGATCTTGACTGTTTCCTTCTCCCCAGCCCCCCAGGGCTCGTGATAACCCCCTCTCCCAACCCATGGAATGTCAAGATTCACAGTTACATGCCCTGGGGATTTGAACCAGCCCTTCCTAATTCACCCACCCCCCAGTGCTGCAGCACCAAACCCAGGAACACCACCACTCATCTGCCCCATCCCCCAACATGCAACCACACTCTATCTCTTTACCATAGATTATGTCCATATGGGTGATGGCTCAAAGCCTGCTCTTCTCTTACTCTCCTTTGTTAACCTATCTTTCAGACAATGGTTCTCAGAGACTGCTCACTTTCCTCAGTTCAGATCAGTGAGGTCATATACTGTTCATCCTTCAGTGCCTGGCTTGCTTCACTCAACATAAGGTCTTCAAGATTCATCCACGTTATTCCATGTGTTAACACTTTGTTCCTTCTTACAGCTGAGTAATTTTCCATTGTATGTATGTACCACATTTTCCTTATCCATTCGTCTGTTGATGGGCACCGGGGCTGATTCCAACTTTTGGCAATGGTGAACAATGCCGCTATGAACATTGATGTGCATATCTCTGTTTGTATTTTTGTTTTCAGTTCTTCTGTGTATACACCCAGCAGTGGAATTGCTGGATCATACGGAAGATCTATTGCTAGTTTTCTGAGGAACCGCCAAACTGTCCTCCACAGTGGCTGGACCATACCACAGTCCCACCAGCAGTGGTTGAGGGTTGCTATTCCTCCACATCCTCTCCAACATTTAGTGTCTCCTGTTTTTTTAATAGCTGCCATTCTGATGGGTGTAAGATGGTATCTCATTGTAGTTTTGATTTGCATTTCCCTGATAGCAAGTGATGTTGAGCATTTTGGCATGTGCTTTTTAGCCATTTGTATTTCTTACTTGGAGAAGTGTCTTTTCAGGTCACCTGACCATTTTTTTAAATGGGTTGTTTGTCCTTTTATTTTCGAGGTGTAGGATTTCTTTATATATGCAGGATATTAGGCTCCTATCAGATATATGGTTGCCGAATATTTTTTCCCATTGGGTAGGCTGCCTTTTTATTTTATTAATAACATCCTTTGAGGTGCAGAAGATTTTAATTTTGAGGAGACCCCATTTATCAATTTTTTCTCTTGCTGCTCGTGCTTTGGCTGTGAAGTTCATGAAACCATTTCCTATTACAAGGTCCTGTAGCTGCTTCCCTACATTATCTTCCAAGGTTTTTATGGTTTTGGCTCTTATATTTAGATCTTTGATCCATCTTGAGTTGATTTTTGTATAAGGTGTGAGATGGTATTCTTCTCTCATTCTTTTGGATATGGATATCCAGTTCTCCAAGCACCACTTGTTAAAGAGGCCACTCTCTCCCAACTGAGTGGGCTTCGTGGCCTTGTCAAATATCAGATGACTGTATATGCGAGGATCTATATCAGAACTCTCAATCTGGTTCCATTGGTCAGTAGGTCTATCCTTGTGCCAATACTACGAACTTTTGATCACTGTAGCTTTGTAGTATGTTTTAAAGTCAGGTAATGTGATACCTCCAACTTCATTTTTCTTTTTCAATATATCTTTGGCAATTCGGGACCTCTTGCCTCTCCAAATATATTTTGTGGTTACTTTTCCAGTTCCTTAAAATATATAGTGTTGACTTTTATTGGGATTGCATTAAATCTGTAGATTAGTTTGGGTAGGATAGACATCTTGATGATGTTCAATCTTCCCATCCATGAACAGGGAATATTTTTCCATTTATTTAAGTCTTCTTTGATTTCCTTTAACAGTGTTGTGTAGTTTTCTGTATATAAGTCCTTTACATCTTTAGTTAAATTTATTCCTAGGTATTTGATTCTTTTATTTACTATTGTAAATGGTATTTTTTTCCTGATTTCCTCCTCAGTTTGCTGGTTATTGGTGTACAGAAATGCTACTGATTTTTGAGCGTTGATCTTATAACATGCAACATTACTGAACTCCTTTATAAGTTCTAGAAGCCTTGTTGTCTATTTCTCAGGGCTTTCTATGTATAGGATCATGTCATCTGCAAATAATGAAATTTTTACTTCTTCTTTTCCAATCTGGATGCCTTTTATGTCCTTTTCTTGTCTCAGTGCTCGTGCAAGTACTTCTAAGACAATGTTAAATAGGAGTGGTGATAGTGGGCATCCTTGTCTTGTTCCCGATCTCAGAGGGAAGGCTTTTAGGATTTCACCGTTGAAAATGATGTTAGCTTTGGGTTTTTCATATATACCCTTTATCATTTTCAGAAAGTTTCCATCTATTCCTATCTTTTGTAGTGATTTTATGAGGAAAGAGTATTGTATTTTGCCGAGTGCTTTTTCTGCATCTATAGAGATGATCATGTGATTTTTTTCTTTCAGTTTGTTTATGTGGTGTATTACATTGATTGATTTTCTTATATTGAACCATCCTTGCATACCTGGGATGAAACCCACTTGGTCATGGTGTGTAATCCTTTTGATATGTTGTTGAATGCGATTAGCAAGTATTTTGTTAAGTATTTTAGCATCTAGGTTCATTAGAGAAATTGGTCTGTAATTTTTCTTTCTTGTGGTATCTTTATTTGGTTTTGGTATTAGGGTAATGTTGGCATCATAGAATGAGTTAGGTAATATTCCTTCTACTTCTATTTTTTGGAAGAGCTTAAGTAGAACTGGTGTTAGCTCTTTCCGGAATGTTTGGTAGAATTCAGCTGTGAAGCCATCTGGTCCTGGACTCTTCTTAGTTGGGAGGTTTTTCATGACTGAGTCTATCTCTTTACTTGTAATTGGGCTGTTGAGTTCATCTATTTCTTCTTTCATCAATGTCGGCTGTTTGTGGGTTTCTAGAAACTTGTCCATTTCCTCTAAATTGTCATTCTTGTTGGCATATAATTTTTCAAAGTATCCTCTTATGATACTCTTTATTTCTGCGGGGTCAGTAGTGATATCACCTTGCTCATTCCTTATTTTATGTATTTGCATCTGTTCTCTCTTTTTCTTTGTTAGTCTGGCTAAGGGTTTGTCAATTTTGTTGACATTCTCGAAGAACCAGCTTTTGGTTTTGTTTATTGTTTCCAGTGCTTTCTTATTCTCTATTTCATTTAGTTCTGCTCTAATCTTGGTTATTTCCTGCTTTCTACTTCCTTTAGGTTTAGTTTGTTGTTGTTTTTCCAATTCCTCCAAGTGTGCAGTTAGGTCTTCAATTTTAGCTCTTTCTTCTTTTTTAATATATGAATTTATGGCTATGAACTTCCGTCTCAGGACTGCTTTCGCTGCATCCCATAGGTTTTGATATGTTGTGTTGTTGTTTTCATTAGTTTCAAGGTAGTTACTGATTTCTTTTGAAATTTCCTCTTTGACCCACTGTTTGTCTAAGAGTGTGTTGTTTAACTTCCATATCCTTGTGCCTAACCTGTTTCTCTGGCCCTTAGTGATTTCCAACTTCATTCCGTTGTGGTCAGAGAAATTAATTTGTATAATCTCAATCTTTCTGAATTAATTGAGTGTTGTTTTGTGGCCTAGCATGTGGTCTATTTTGGTGTATGTTCCATGTGCACTGGAGAAGAATGTAAATCCCGCTGTATTTGGGTGTAGTGTTCTGTATATGTGTATTAAGTCCAAATCTTCTAATGTATTGTTGAGTGCCATAGTTTCTTTATTGATTCTCTACCTAGATGTTCTGTCTAATGATGATAGTGGTGTGTTGAAGTCCCCTGCTATAATTGTAGAGGAATTTATTTCTCCTCTTAGTTTTTCCAGAGTTTGCCACACGTATTTTGAGGCACCTCAATTAGGTGCGTAAATGTTGATGATTGTTCTCTCTTCTTGAGTGATTACTCCTTTTACTAATATGTAGTGTCCATCTCTGTCTCTTACAATAGTTTTGCATTTAAAGTCTATTTTGTCTGATATTAGAATAGCCACTCCTGCCCTTTTTTGGCTATTGTTAGCTTGTAAAATGGTTTTCCAGCCATTCACTTTCAGCCTCCTTGAATCCCTGGGTCGAAGGTGGCTTTCTTGTAGACAGCATATAGATGGATCATATTTTCTTATCCATTCTGCCAATCTGTGTCTTTTGATTGGTGAATTTAATCCATTAACATTCAGTGTTATTACTCGTAACGAATTTCTTCCTTCAGTCATTTCTTCTTTTGGTTAATGTATGTCATATGTTGTTTTGTTTCTCTTTTTGACTTTCAGTTGTTTTTAAACTCTCCTCCAACTCTCTCTCCTTTGTTTTTTCCTTTCTACTTGTAGAGATTCCTTTAGTATTTCTTGAAGTGCTGGTTTCTTCTTGACATACTCTCTTAATTGCTGTTTATCTGTGAATATTTTGAACTCTCCATCATTTTTGAATGCCAATTTTGCTGGATAGAGAATTCCTGGCTGGAAGTTTTTTTCTTTTAGTGTTTTGACTATGTCATACCACTGTCTTCTTGCCTCCATAGTTTCAGCTGAGAAATCAGCACTTAAATCTTATTGTGCTTCCCTTGTATGTGATGGTTCTCTTTTCTCTTGTTGCCTTGAGTATTTTCTCTTTGTCTTGAGCATTGGACAATTTGACAAGTATATGTCTTGGAGTTGGCCTGTTGGGATTTATACTATTTGGGGTGCGCTGTGCTTCCTGGATCTACACATCCATCTCTCTCCATAGAGTTGGGAAGTTTTCAGCCATCACTTCCTTCAACACTCCTTCTGTTCCCTTTCCCTTCTCTTCTCATTCTGGGATGCCCATAATGCGTATGTTTGTGCGTCTTGCATTATCGGTTAATTCCCTGAGACCATACTGGATTTTTTCTATCTTTTTGTCTATCTTTTCTACAATCTCTTTGATTTCAACTGTATTGTCTTCCATATCACTAATTCTTTCCTCTGCCTGTTCGATTCTGCTGCCATGTGAGTCCAGCATCTTTTTCATTTCTTGACTTGTGTCTTTGTTCGCCATCATATCCATTACCTTTTTAGGTGTGTTAGCTATTTCTTCAGTATGTTCTCCCAGTGTCTTCTTTATATCCTTAATCTCTTCCTTCTGTTCTTTAAGTTGGTCCATGATATTTGTTTGGATAGCTTTGATTAGTTGTTCGATGTACTGCATTGCTTCCTGGTTTTTATTTTGTGCACTGGACTGGTCCATGTTTTCCAGTTTCTCAGAGTCGTTTGTATTTTTCTGTTGCCCTCTGGTCATCATATTATCTTGATGGATTTGTTCAGTTGATTAGCTTTTCTCTATGCTCTAGAATTTTATTTAGCTGTTGGTTCTGCATGTGAGTTAAGTTTTCTCTTTGGCAGTTTTTCTTCTTATTTTATTTCCTTGCTTCTTTCTATGTTCCCTTGAAGGCAAAAGGTTAAAGCCAGAGAAATCAAAAGATGTAATGAAGGCAGAAGGATAATAGAAATATTGATAAAAGTTAGAAGACGGGCAAAATGAGACTTAGTGAGATGAATATTTAACTTGTGTAGGCAGTGTAGAGTACTAGGAAAAAATATGGAGTTCCTACAATGGACTGGGAAAACAAATGGAGGAATATGTATATATAGTGATTTAGAAGGCTAGAATTATGAGGAGGGAGAGAAATAGTAGAGAAAGGTCTGAAAGGAAAAAGTTAATACTAATAAAAAAAAAAAAGAAAGAAAAAAGAAGAAGAAAACAAAATAGATGAGATAGAAATTGACACCCTTAATTTGTGGGCCTATGAAAAAATGTTGTCTCTAAGAGCCACAACAGGAAACAGAAGGCAGAAACATGCAGGAAGGATAAGCGATAGTTTGTAATACAGAATCAATATATACAGCGAGTGGGAAATTACTGAATAAGAAGCCTAGCAAAGAAGCGACCAGCTGGCAGCACCTATTTAAAAAAAAATAGAAAGAAAAAGGAAGGGGGGAGGAAAATGGGAATAATAGCAATAGACCAGAAAGTAACAGAGAGAAACCAAAGATCCACACAGGCAAGCAGTCAAACAGAGCTAAGGGGTGTCAATGATTCCCCTAGGGTCCACGTGGATCCTTCCTGCCTACTTGTGTTTATCAATGAATTTCCCCACAGGGTTCTATATGCAGGTCCTGAAGCAGCTTTTAGCTATTAAACTAAATTAAAAAGAATTTATTTTTCATTTGTTGAGGTGACCTCTCTTTTTTTATTTCTTTTTAATTTTTATTTTTTTAGCCAAATGCAGGACCCAAAATAATTCCTCCTCTAGACCAACCCCCTTACGGAAGGGACCCTAGCTGGGCCCGTGGAAATTAATCTAGCACGTCCCACTTTCTGGGTTTCTTATTCCCAGGTTAGCTGAAGCTCTGATGTTAGTCAGTGAGGAGTGCTAAAGATGGCGGATTCCGCCCCTTCTGGCGCCGAGCTCGAGCATCACCGGGCTGCTCAGTAAATCAGTTTGAGTGCAGATTCGCATCTGCTCCCATCCTAATGCTGCTTCAGGTCGGCTTATCTGCTCCCCAAAGCTATGGGGCGGTGCAGGCAGCCAGATCGATGTCTAAAAATATAAAATACCCTTCCCTGTCTTCCAACAGAACCCTCCCTTTTTTGGGAAGTGTCCCTTCCTCCTGGCTCCGCAGTGGCCCGGGTCTTATCCCTGGGTGGCTAGGGAAATCAGCTGCGTTTCCCGACCAAAATCCCCCCTCTGGTTCACCGGGTGCTGATTAGCTCATTTGCTCTGTTCACACAAGGTCCAAGGGGCACCAGGTAGCCAGATCCCCAGAAAATAAAACTTTTTCGCCCCGCCCGCGGCTCCAAATGGCTGTTTTATTTAATTTTATTTTTTTTCCCCTAACCGCGGGGCTCAGCCGCCTGTGCCAACCTCCACCGGCAGCCTCAAAACTCACAAATCTCCACCGTTTGATCCACGCCGCTGATCCGCACAGATAGATGTCCCAAGCTTCTCACTCCCCGCGTGCACAGCACAGACCCCCGGGCAGGACCCCATCCACAATCCGCCTTCCTCTGGGAGCTTGCAGTGTGCGCCCTCCTACACTAATGCTATCTTGGTCCCCCCTCTATCCTTCACTTTAGAAGGGATAGCTTGACATGCCCCACATTCCTGGACACCTAGAAATTTAACTGAGGTAGAAGGCTCCTGTGGTTTTGTTGGATTTATCTCCCATCCTCTGACATGCAAATATCTTACAAATAAGTCTAGCGTAGTAGCTACTTCTTGCTCACTAGGTCCTATTGACATATCATCAATATAACGGACCAGTGTGATGTCTTCTGGGAGGAGAGATGATCAAGTTCCCTGTGAACAATATTATGACAGAGGGCTGGAGAGTTGATATATCTGTGAGGTAGGACAGTGAAGGCATATTGCTGGCCTTGCCAGCTGAAAGCAAACTGTTTCTGGTGGTCCTTACTACAGCAATTGAGTAAAAAGCATTTGCCAGATCAATAGCTGCATACAAGGTAACAGGGAATGTGTTGATTTGCTCAAGAAATGATTCCACATCTGGTACAGCAGCTGCTTAAAGAGTCACCACCTGGTTAAGGTTATGATAATCCACTATCATCCTCCAAGATCTGTTTCCTGCCCAAGCCAAAATGAGAATTGAATGGGGATGAGTTGGGAATCACCACCTCTGCATCTTTCAAATCCTTGATGGTGGCACTGATCTCTGCAGTCCCTCCAGGAATTGGTATTGCTTTTGATTTACTATTTTGCTAACTAGGGCAGTTCTAGTGGCTTCTACTTGGCCTTCCCTACCATAGTAGCCCTCAATATACAAGCCAGGGAACCAGTGTGGGAATTCTGCCAGTTGCTGGATATGTCTACTCCAATTATGCACTCCAGAACTGGAGAAATAACCACAGAATGGTGGACCATAGTGATGTTTTGGGTCTCCTAGAACTAATGTTACTTCTGAGCCAGTGTCTAAATATTCCTGAAATGTCTCATCATTTCCTTTTCCCCAATGACAGTTATCCTGGCAAAAAGCTGTAGGTCTCTTTGGGAAAGACTGGAAGGAAGACTTATACTATAAAGTTTTGGTAGTGTAACACTGTCCTTCCCCAAGGGGACCCAGCCTTCCCTTCATTCAGAGGACTCTGGTTCTGTAAACTGTCTCATGTCTAGGAATTAAATAAGAGGTGGTGACTCTATTTTTGTAATTCAAGTTAGGCTTTTGTTCACTTGACCTAGAACATTTTTGCATATACAGATCAAGAAGGAATTTAGTAGACTGCCCATCTATTTTACTTTAAGGCACCCCTGATCTTTTAGCCAATGCCATGGGTCTCTGTGACTCAGACTATTTTGATGGCTGCTTTGAGTCATCTGTTCATTGTGGTAGCTACATCAACCTTTGGTGATTAAGTGCTGCCACTTGTCTTAAGTGGGATCCAATCATCCCCATTGTGCTTAAGCATCCCATTTCAGTGACAGCAGTTCCCATGGTAATATCTAGCCTACAAGAAAAGCAACCACAGATCCCTTCAGGGAAGATGGAGTTAGTGTCACAGATGTATTCCTTACGGTTCTGGTAAAAGATATGTCCTCTGGACATTCTTGGGGTGGGTGAGCAGGTCTTACATAATAGATCTACTCTAGCATTCCAATTTCTCTAAGCTGTTGAGTCCCCTCACCTACATATACCAGGGCAGTTCTGGCATTTTGATCTCAAGTCATGTTGGCCATCTTTTGGTCCATGCTTAAACCAGCCACCTAAACAAACTGTTAGGGCCCTTTCTAACCCCTTGAGCTACAACATGAAACCCAGAATCTCTGCTTAATGGGCCCATATGCATAAATTCAGCCTTATCCTACTTTTATTCCTTCCACCATTACCCCATACCCATAACTTCAACACATATTTTAACACATATTCCTTTGATTTCTATCTATATAAATTGGAAAATCCATGTTCTTTTGGAGTATAGCATACTTCCTCATGGGTCACACTTTGTACCTCATCTTTTGGGGCCTCTTGGGACTTCAGTGTAGTTTTAGGTCTGGAAGAAAAGAAGGTTATTGGGGGGTGGGTAACAAGAAGGATAGAAGTTTCTTGCAAGCTAATTACCTCAGGGCACTCCATTGTGGAGCCATCTGGTGAACAGGATTAATTTCTTAAGGTGAAAGTTGGATGGTAGACTCCTTGGGGTAGACTGGAAGTCAAGGAACCTGTTTCCTCGGGGCAGGCTGGAGGTCTGGAGGCTATTTCCTCAGGGCAGTCCATTACAGGTATATCAGGCAAAGACTCAGCAGAATTTAGGGTTTGAATGTCCCCACTGCCATCATTATCAACCTGTATGTCCCCATTCCAATTTTCAGGATCCCATTCCTTTCCAACCAGTATCCTCACTTTAAAAGCAGACACCCTGCAAGGTTGAGGATTTAGTTTCTATTGTAACTCTGCTACTTACACAATGAGATTCTGGGTCTAGTTTTCAGATATCTCAACTCCGTGGCCGTAAGAAATAAGAGTTTATTTCAGGACACACAGAAAAATTTTCATATCTTTCATGTGGTGCTTAAATTGAAAATTTTAAGCTTCAGCTCACCCCTTTCTTTTATCACTGCATCCAGCATATTTAGGAAGAACCAGCCAACATCGTTATACCTTTTAACTCCACAAAACACTGTTAAGGTGTCAAAAACCTCTCACTCTTATAAGCATGTTAGTAGCCATATCCAGTGGTGATATTTTGTGTATCTCTATTGCCAACTCACACCATGGACTCTTGTGGCATCTTGATTATTGGAAATAGAGTCTTTAATGCCTTTGAATCTAATGAATAGAGAGCAATTGCAATAACCCCAGAACCAATTCAGAAATCCCATTTTTAAGATTCTCTTTCTCAAGAACTGGTCCTGGTACCAAGCTGTATTAGTCAGGGTTCTCTGTAAATATTATGAGATTTTATAAAATTGTCTCACACAGATGTGGGGACACATGGGTCCAAATTCCATAGGCAGGCCACAAGCTGGGAACTCTAATGACAGTGTAAAATGAATTCTCCTGGAGAAGCTGGCTGGCTGAAGTAGAGATAGAAATTCTCTCTTCTGACTGAACAAAATACCACTTCTCTTTTTAAGGCCTTCAACTGATTGGATAAGATGTCTCTCATTGCTGAAGGCAATCTCCTCCATTGATAGAAGATGTGCTCAGCCATAGATACAATCAACTTACTGTTGATTTAAGTCCACAAAATGTCCTCACAGTAACAATTAGGCTGGTACTTGTTTGATCAAACATCTGGGCACTTTTACCTGGCCACATGTACCTAACCATCACAGATTTGATACTAAAAGCATGAACAACAAAAGACAAAATAGATAAACTGGGTTTTATCAAAAGTTAAAACTCTTGTGCTCTAAGAACATTATCAAGAAATTGAAAAGACAACCTACAGGATAAGAGAACATATTTGGAAACCACATATCTTATAAGAGTTTAATATCCAAATATATAAAGGGCTACAAGTCAACAACAAAAGGACAGACAACCCAATTTAGAAATGGGCAAAAGACCTGAATAGAAATTTCTCCAAAGAATGGACAACAAGCATATGAAAAGATGCTTAGTATCTTTGGTCATTAAGGAAATGCAAATCAAAACTACAATAAAATATTACTTCATTAGGATAGCAACAAGTATTGGCTAGGATGCAAAGAAATTGGAATATTGTACATTGCTAGTGGGAATGTAAAATGGTGTAGCCACTGTAGAAAACTGTTTGGTGGCTCCTCATAAAGTTAAATAGAGACTATGACCCCGCAATTCCACTTCTAGATATATACCCAAAAGAATTGAAAAGAGGAACTCAAAACAGATACTTGTATAACAATATTCATAGCAGCATTATTCACAATAGTTAAAAGGTGAAACACCCCATATGTCCTTCAACATATGAATGGAAAAACAAATAGTGGTATATGCACACAATGGAATATTACTCAGCTGTAAAAAAGAATGAAGCTCTTATACATGCTACTACTTGAACCTTGAAGATATTCTGCTAAATAAACTGGACACAAAAGGACAAATATTGTATGATTCTACTTATATGAAACATCTAGAATAAGCAAATATTTGGAGACTGAAAGTAGGTTAGAGGTTCCCAGTGGGAGGGGCAATGGAGGAGTTTTTGCTTAAGAGTTATGGAATTTCTGTGTGGGGCTATGAAAAAGTCTTGGTAATGGATGATGGTGATGTTAGCACAACACTGAAATGTAATTAATATGACTGAAGTGTACACTTAAAATGATTAAAATGGAGAATTTTATGTTATAAATATTTTTGTTTTTTCTGTTACAGATATTTTACAAAAAAATTTTTTTTTTAATTTTAATAAAATTTTTTTAAAAAATTGAAAGAGAATTGCGGGAAGATGGATATGGACTAATAGTCAGAGATGAATGCTTTCACAGAAACAATGGAGAAAAAGCCAAAAGCTGTCCGAGGGACCTGGTTTGGGGCTCAACAGACCAGGACAGTGCTATACAACTCCCAGGAGGGTGAGGGACAGAGAGATGAAGAAGCTGATTGACAAACATGAATTACCAAGCCCCCATGATGGCTGGAAAGGGATCCCCTCCCCCACCCCAAGATATTAAGCTGGGATAAAACACCTGGCTCACTGTAGCCAGCTGAGAAGGGAACAGACATCTTCCTCCCTGTTAGCTGTTTCAAAGGAAAAGGGAGGGGAGGTCAGGGTGTTTTTCTTCAGTGAATTCAGCCAGCAGAGCCTGCTTTAAATCTACAATCTGGAGATTCAACACAGGAACACAGGTAACCCAAGCCTGAAACACCTCCATAGAACAGTGCACTGACTAGCGCCATCTGCTGCCCAGTGTGTACATTGCATGGACAAAAACTGTTCAAGCTCTCTGTATCCAACCCCTGGGAGAATATCTGCACCCCTCTAATGAGTCCTTGGTCTGATTTTGAAAACTTAAGCTGGGCAACTTTAAAGACTGAGGATAAGTTGAAATAAATATCAAAGAATAGCTGTTAAAAAAAACAATACACAAGAGAGAAATTGGCCATCAGAGTAAATTCACCAACATATTCAGATGCCTAGACATCAGCAAAAAAATATAATCTTCTAGGAAACAGGAAGAGATGGCCCAGGCAAAAGAACAAACCAAATATCCTGAAGAGATACAGAATTAAAGACAATTAATCAGTGATAATCACATAACTCTCCAAAATCACTTCAAAGAATTTATAGAAAATATGACTAAAGAAATAAAGGCTATTAAGAAGACAATGGGAGAGCATAAAAAACAATTTGAAAGCCTGCAAAGAAAAGTAATAGAACTTATGGGAATGAAAGACATGATGGATGAGATTAAAAATACATTAGAGGGAAGTGGATGTGGCTCAAGTGATTGAGCTCCCACCTATCACATAGGAGGTCCCAGGCTCGGTTTTTGGGATCTCCTGGAGGAAGCAAGCTGGTGCAATGAGCAGGCATGGTGAGCAAACACAAAAAGATGATGCAACAAAGAAACACAAAGAGGAAACATAACGAGAGACACAACAAACCAGGGAGCTGAGGTGGCTCAAGTGATTGAGTGCCTCTCTCCCACATGGGAGGTCCCAGGTTTGGTTCCCAGTGCCTCCTAAAAGAGAAGATGAGCTGACAGCAAGCTCAAACAATGAGGGAGGGGGGAAGAATAAATAAATTAAATAAATAAATAAAAATACATTAGAGGCACAGAAGAGCAGATTTGAATAGCTTGAAGACAGAATTAGTGACTTCGAAGACAGAACATCTGAGCTGGAAAAGACAGGAGAACAGAAAGAGAAGAGAGTGGAAAAAATGAACAGAGTCTCAGGGAATTGAATGACAGTGCAAAACACACAAATATTCACATTATTGGTATTTCAGAAGGAGAAGAGAATGGAAAAGGGAAAGAAAGAATATTTGGTGAAATATGAACAAAAACTTCCCAACCCTTATGAAAGACATAAATATCAATATCCAAGAAGGACAATGCACCCCAAACAGAATCAATCTGAATAGACCTACCCCAAGACAGCTACTATTCAGAAAGAGAAATATCAGAGATAAAGAGAAGATTCTGAAAGCAGCAAAAAAAAAAAAAAAAAAAAAAAAAAGAGAAAAGCATCACATACAGGGGAAACTCGATAAGAATAAGTGCTGACTTATCAGAAACCACAGAGGAGAGAAGAAAGTGATATGATGTATTTAAGGTACTGAAAGAGAAAAACTGTCAGCCAAGAATTCTGTATCCAGCAAAGTTGTCCTTCAGAAATGAGGGGGAGTTTAAAGTCTTCACAGACAAATATAAACTGATAGAATATGTTATCAAAAGGCCAGATTTGGAAGAGATACTAAAGGAGGTGCTGCAGCCTGAAAGGAAAAAACAAGGGCAAGAGATTTAGAGAACAGTTTAGAAATGGAGATTATTAGTGATCGTAAACTAAAGGATAAGAAGACAGACAATAGAATGATATGACAACAGATAACCAAAGGACAAAATGGATGAAGTAAATAATGTCTTTACAGTAATAACATTGAATGTTAATGGATTAAACTCCCCAAATAAAAGACATAGACTGATAGAATGGATAAAAAAATATGAGCTGTCTATATGTTGTCTTCATGAGACCCACCTCAGGTTAAAAGGGAAAAGTTGGAAAAAGGTATTCCATGCAAACAGTAACCAAAAAAGAGCTGGAGTAGACCAGATCAATGTACAATAAGAATATTAGTCTATGAATAATAACTACTCAGTGTGACTGGCAAATTGTTCCTGTGATAATTATTTTTTAATTTTCTTCATACAAAATAAACACTTGCTTTTAATCGAGGAGGACTGGAGAAGAGATATATTTTTGGATACTTCTTTTTTCTTTTACCCTTTCTCATTCATACTCTTTAATTAAAATAATCTGTCTGGATCAATAATGATTTAGCATGACTGCTGTTGAACAAGATTTTGAGTATTTCTGCCTCATAAAATTATGAGTTGGCAAATTGTTATCTGCTGTAATTCATTTCAATAAGATAGGAAGAATTCCCAAACAGGAATTTGATTATCTAGAACAAATTATGGGCTAAATGAAAATTAAATAAATAAACCAATAATTTATGTCATTCTTAGAGATTATTATGTCCAATAGTTAGAGCTTTAATATAAAAATTAGAATTATGTGAAAATTAATTTCTATTATATTAGAATTATTACTTATACTTATAAATGTTTGTTGCTATGCTATTTTTAAATAATTGATTATATTAAATTTAACCTGGCCTTGCATTCTCTTTTAAAATTTGTAATTTCTTTAAATCTATTTTTCTATTTATTTTACAATTTTACAGTAAAAGACTTTTTAACAGCTAAAAACAGACGTTGATTATACACTTTGAATAGATAATATGGTATGTGAATATATCTCAACGAAACTGCTTAATAATCAAATAAGTAATTGTGAAAGAATAGCCAGAAATAGCAGCTATATATAGCTGGGGAAACAAATTGAGAAGTGGGGAATTTCCTTGTCTGTCTATTTTTGGTTTATTATTATTATTATTGAAATAATGAAAATGTTTTAATAATGATGGAAGTGATGAAAGCACAACTATGTGATTATACCAAATCCATTGATTGTAAACTTTGGATAAATTGTGTGCTTTATTAATATGTATCAATAAAATTGATTCGCTTAAAAAATAAAAATAAAAACCTTTGATACAACTTTGGAATGAAGTGGAAAACTAAAATATTCCTACTTTGAATTAAAATTAAAAAAATAAAATTAATTTGTAAAAATATAAAAGGCTAAAAAAATAATAATAATAAAGTAACTGACAATCAGAAATAAGAAATAAAATAAAATTCAAATATTCTAGCATATTAGTTAACATGACTCCTGTTCTTAAGTAAATAGATTCCTGGCAGCCAGGGCAAAAGGATATGTGGTGAGCTTCATAACTCTTTTATTGAAAGGAAAAAAAATCTGTTCCTTGGAAGCAGTGAAGTTTACCTCAGTATATAACCCTAATATTTTCCTTTTCCTTGTAGGTAACCACAGCTTTTTTTTTGTTTTTTGTTTGTTTCCCTAGTAAAATTTCCTTTATCTTTGACATTCTAAAATTCTACTCTGATGTGTCTAGATCTGGGTGTTTTTTCGTTTATCCAGCCTTTGGCGAGCACTGTCAATCTGAGGATTTAAGTCTTGGGGGGAAATTTTCTTCTATTAGTTTTTAAATTATATCTTCTCCATTATTCTTTTTCTTCTCCTCTTCTGTAACTCCTCCTTTCTACAACATCTATTGTTCTTAAATTGGGGTTACTGGAGCTATTTTCCATGTCTCTGTACTTTTCTTTCATACTTTGTCTTTTTACCTGTTTGCTTTATATTCTGGAAAAATTCCTTAATAATTTGCAATATTCCCACACACTCTCTAATTGGTTCTTCAGTTATCTAATTCTTCTACTGTCAATTTATACATTATTTATTTGTAATGATGACTTAATTTTTATATTTTTTTCTGTTTATATTTACATTTATAGGATCCCTAATTGGTCCTTTTTTAAACCAGTACTTTATTTATCAATTTTTAGAAATATCAGAATCTTCTCATTTTTTTTTTTTTTTTCGGTATCAGAAGCTTCTCGTTTTATGGATATAATAACATCTCTTTTCTCTCAAAAGATATTATGACATTTATTCATGCTGTATTAACTCCATTTCCTCAATTGTTGTCTTTCGGGGTTTTGGGGGTATGTCTCTTTCATGGTGATTTTCTTAAATGTTTAGTAACTCTTAGTTATAGGTTCATCTTTGCACTAGAGATTCCCTGTTCTCCTCTCTGTGGCTGCTACTTCTGTTGACTGCAGTCTGACAGGGGCAATTAGGACAAAGATTTAAAAACCCATGCCCTCACTCTGACCTGGGTTGGTCATCATTTTTCCTATTGACTTTTCATTGCAAAAGCTTAAATAAGTGATAATCCAAAGATAGTACTTTAAGAACAGTACCTAAGAAATAGAGGCCAACTTTGCTGGAAAGTATTGTTTCTGGAATTCCTATATTCTTGAATCTAAGACCTAAATTAATGTACCTATCATCGTTTAAAAATATCCAGTGCCCTCCTAGATCTTTTTAAACAATCCTTGACCAATGACTTAAGTAAACCCACAAGATGGGAAAGTAGGAGTGGATTCATGAAGGAGAATAACACTTTCGGTTAAATTTGGTAGTTCTATAGCCAACCCTGGTGGGTCAAGGGATGAAGGTGTTTGGAGTTTTTCTGCTGGTGGTTTTTAACCCATATGTAGCTCTGAATTCAGTCTGGGACTGAAACTCATTACTTTTTTGGAACCTTGTATACTATAAGCTGTCTTTGTAGTAGCACGGAGGCACAGGGTAGAGAGGGGCCTGCTATTTTAAAACTGTGAATAGTTTTTCTCTTGCTTTGCAGGCAAAGATTTGATTTTAACTTTGAGAAATGACTTCCTTTTAGGAGAAATCATTTTAATGAATGTATTAGTCAGGGTTCTCCAGGGAAACAGAACCAAAAGGAGATATATAATGTAATTATTATGAGATTTAATTGGCTCATGCAACTGGGAATGGGCAAGTCCAAATTTCTTGGGGCAGGCTGCAAATTGGGAACTCCATGAAGGTTTTTGATGACTTCCCCAGGAGAAGCTGACTAGCTGAAGTAGAGATGGAAACTCTTTATTCTGACTGCTGAAATCATCAGTTCTCACTTTAAGGCTTTCAACTGATTGAATGATATGAATCTCATTGCTGAAGGCAATCTCCTTAGTTGATTATAGATGTAATAAGCCATAAATGCAAGAGCTTATTGATTATTTAAATCCACAAAATATCCTCACAGTAACAATCAGGTCTGTACTTGCTTAACCAAACCTCTGGACACCATCACCTAGCCAAGTTGACACATGAACTTAAGTGTCACAATAGGACTTTGGTTTGACAAAGGTAAAGTTCATATGTCAGAGTAGAGTCTTGATTTGATAATAATGCAGAGTCATTTTCATTGTGGGTAGAATTGATTCTCATTGATTGTTCCCTTAGGAAGATTGTTGCATTCTAAATAGGATTGTAGACTATGATCTCTGAACATTATTTTTAATTCTTAGGGAATATTTGCATGTCTTGTATAAGCAAAGCAAGATGTGGAAGCGCATCTTTACCTCTTGCTTGTGGAAGGACCTTAAAGAAGACTGCCAAAACTCAACGCAAGCTATTCTCTAACATGCTTTTGAGAAATATTCTGATGTTAAACTTAGTGGGACATGTAGGGCAATGTCAACCCCATTGAGTGGGAAGTAAATTTCCTTATAAAAATAAGTTGCTTCATTTGTTAGTCATTCTGGGAGAATGTTAAACCCTGGGCCATTAAAAAAAAAAAAAAAAAGGGACTTGGAGGTGGGCCTTAACTTTGCTACAAAATAAACCGTTTCTTTTCTGGGGCTTCAAGGTGTTTAGCAGCTTATATTATAGGAGGGGCGATCTGCAGGCACCACCATTAGAGTAAAGTGGTGAGCCTTGGCTCTCTGAGGGCAGACTAGAGACTGGGGTGCCGCTGGCAGGGTGCCCTGGAGGGCCTTGGGCCTAGGGACTCTGAAAGCACTTTCATGGGTGCTTTCAGCTGATCTGTGCTGCAATCCTCTGCATTGTACTCAAACCTTCAATAAAGTTTTATTAAACAGGCAGCCTGGTACTAGCTATGCCATCCGGGCTGAACATCTGTGCCCACGCATGAAGCAAGGTAGTGTAGAGGGAACTGCAGCAGCAGCTGTAAGGAAACTTGTCTCAAGACAGTGAGAGGGACCTGCAGAAGAACCAAGCAGAAGTTGAAGCCAGAAGGGCTAGCGGAAGTGATAGTCAACCAGGGCACATTGGTGTGTCATGTAAGCACAAGACAGTATTCTCAGGGACACCTGAAGAGAAGGGAGAATAGAATTTCTGCAGGCATTAAAGGAAAACGCAGGTGGGATATTGGATTACACAAACATCAAACAATGACATGACAAATTGGAAAAATTCTTGTTTTTGATCATTTAAAAAATGCTTCTAATAAAGAGAATAGGTGTTTCCACAAGGAAATTCACATAATTCTATTAGAACAGAATAATATGCATAATTCTGAGTATCCCTGTGACAGCCAGGAAAACTTCCCCCAGGACAACAGTGAATAAAAGGCTCTGATTGAAGATAGTAATAAACTATAGTGGGCAGGTGACTAGATTGTATGGTAGGAAATATTTAGAAACATCTCCTAAACTTTATAACAATCGAATTTCTAAGCCCATGTTGTAATCTTGGAATAAAGGAGCTTTGGTTCCCTCCCCTTACCTTACCTTGACATATCAGTTAATTTGGTATGGATTGGATAACAGTTAATTTGGTATGGATTGGGTAAACTCAGCTACATTTAAATTTTTTTAAGCTTGAAAAAAGACCATGTTAAAAATGTTTTCTCACAGGAGGTAAGATGACGAATTACATTTTCACGTTCTTTCTTGAAAATTTCTTCAAATTTTCTACAATAATCTTGAATTAGTTGTACAATACAAATGTATAATATGTACATAAAAGAAACATTGGTTTTTATGAAAAACTAGACCACATACTTATTATTTTGGTTTCTTGTGTATACAAGCTTTGCTCAAACTATATAAATTGATTACTGATTGGTTCACTTATTTAATTTATTTTCAAATCACATATAGTTTTAGCCATATAAAATAACTTTAGGAACAAAATTCTCTCTTAATACACAAAGCTTCAGTCATTCATTAGGGAATCCACAATGTTTGCAAAAATTAAATATAGTGGATCAGATATCTCCAAGAAAACCAAGCTCAAAAAATATAAAGTTGTTCAATGTAGATCCTAGATTACCAGGTTCTGTGCAAAAAAAAAAAAAAAAAAAAAAAAAAAAGAAGAACCCTGTTCTAAAAGTGCTCCTCCAAACTCAACCAAATGCTTTTCAAAAAGCATTTGAAAATAACTCTGCACCTGAGTTAAAACCTCTCCTACACCCATGTCTGCTCCATAGAGATTTAAAAAAAATTTTTTTTATTGTGGGTAAAAATCAAAATTTTCACAATACATACCGACATTTGCAAAATGATATATAAATATATATGCATATATGTGCATTTGCTTACAAAAATGTTATTTATATATATATAAATATATTTTAAGAGGTGCTTAGATACCCAAAATATTACACGGAACCCACTGGGATTCCCATGTTGCCCACCTCCCACACCTCTTACTACATCCCACACAAACATCTCCCACAAGTGTGGCCCACCACCCTCAATGGACTTACACATCCTGGGGCCTTGCCACCAACCATAGACCACAGTTTACACTATAGAGATTTTTAAGAAGTCTTTGGAATCTACACCATTGATCTGGGCAAAGAAGCCACTGGGGCACAAAGACTCTTCTAAAATATCCCCCAAATGAAACTCCCTTCTTTCTATTATCTCTATTACCTGCAACCTTAGGGACCTTAGGGACCCTGTGGCCACATCAGCATCAAGGGCTCTTCTGTGTACAAGAAGGCTTAATGGCAGTGGGTTAATCTCATGGCCGTGGCTATGGATGCCAAGTTGGCCAACCTTATTGGCACCACTACTGAGCACCCTTCTGGGGCCTTCTCTCCAGACATGAGCCCCTTAGGCCTCCAAACCTCTGCGGGATAGAGAGGATAGGATATTTTTTTTTTTTTTTTTTAAGATTTTATTTATTTATTCATTTATCCCCCCCTTGCTGCTTGTGCTCACTGGGTCAGCTAACCACGCCGTGCGGGCGGGCTTGCCTTCACCAGGAGGCCCCGGGAACCGAACCCAGGGCCTCCCATATGGTAAACGGGAGCCCCACTGATTGAGCCACAGCCGCTTCCCTAGAGGATAGGATATTGAGAAGACTGTGTTGGCCTAAATTCTCTGCTACAGTCTGATATTGTGGACTAGCAAAAATAATGTTCCCAAACATGTGGGCCAGAAGAAGTTTGCCTGCTCCCAAGCTGCCAACCCCTGGGAAACCTCCAGTAGCTGTTTCTGCCCTGGGGCTTCCAGACAGGCCCATGTGGGAGAAACTGGTCAAGGAGAGTGATGTTCTAAGAAACCCTCTTAAATCAATATAGCAGTGGATACCAGTGCCACACAACTGTGGGAGGAGGTGGAGGGATGATTTGAGTAGAATGAGAGAAGGGGAGGGCAGCAGTTAGAGAAAAGGGCTGGAGGTGGATCTGGGTGGGTAGCGTGGAGCTAGAAGAGTAGAAAGCTAGTTTTCCTCCAAATGGTAGGAGACTGGTGTTTTGTTTTGTTCAGGTTATTTCTACAATATACCCCAAAGATTTAAATGTGGGCACCCTGACTACTGAGAATATTTATAATTTTTTTTAGGAGGTACCAGGGATTGAACCTAAGACCTTGTACATGGGAAGAAGGTGCTCAACCACTGAGCTACATCCGCTCCCCTATAATTTTTTAAGTGAACAGCTAATAGCACAAAAGTGAAGAAGAATTCCACAATGACAATCTCTTTATTTTTTTAGAAACACACACACACACACCACAGAAAACTACTAATGTTTTAGGATTCATGTCAAAGGGGCTGAGATTCCTGGAGGTGTTAGGGAAATGACAGAGGCAGAGAAGGATCCAGGGAAGAAAGACAGTGAAGAAGGTAGACAGTGGCCTGACAGGCATAGCTCTTCAGTGATTTTGAGCAAAGGGAATGCAGGCGGTGGTCCCAGCTCCTGGTCCCTCTGCCTCTGATTGCTCTGAGGCCACCACTGGTGGTCCTACAACCCACTAAATTTACTTCATCACTCAGTAATGGCCTTTGGCTCATAATGAAGAACCCTGCTCTAAAAGTGCTCCTCCAAACTCAATCAGGGATCTGGTCCACACCATTACTTTCCCATATCTCAACCAGTTGCCACTTTTCCTGCTGCTCTGCCAAGCACCTAGAGAGGTGTACCAGCGCTCCTCAGAATAGAGCTAATGGGAAGATGCTGGCAATGTGGGGAGGAGTCCCGATCGGGGCTGCTTGTCCCAGAGTTTCAGAGACTTTTACTAAAACATCTTCCAGATTTTTCCTTAAAGTTCTCTTCTCTTCCTAAAGTTCATACATGAATGCAGAGAAGACAAACCCATCAGGGCTTGAGGCAAATCCAAGTGACTTCTGTGATTTCTGATTGGGTCTCATGGAGATGCACATATTCCTTTCTCCCTCTGGGAAGATTATCCTAAGAGTCATTTCAGCCTCATACAAATAGACTAGCATTAATGACAGGAATCAATGGTTACTGACAGCTTACTATGCTAGTTTACATTATTTAATTTGATCTTCACTGCCACTGTATGAGTAGAGATTATTCTATTTTACAGATGAGAAAACCTAATAGATTGACCAAAGCCATAGAATCAGTAAGTGATCAAGTCAGGATTTGGACCTAAAAGGATGTCTTATCACAAGTCTGAGTTCTTATATATTTAAAATGACCACCTAAGCAGATGTTAGACCTGTTTGAATGGTATTTTCCCTCAAGACAGAGTCCTGCTACAAAGTGATTCCAGTCTGTGGCAGACGAGAGAGAAATCAAAATCCTCCAAACCTTTGGGGGATGGAGGTTTGGCACCAGTTTCTTTATCTGGCACCAGTTTCTTCATCTGTCAAATGACAAGGGACAGTATGCGTTCCCTGAGAAAAGTTCACAGTGCCACCTATGTAGCAGTATTGCAAAAAAAAAAAAAAAAAAGAACTTCAATCTGATTAAGCCTCTGGATTTATTGACCAGTCTCTGGGAAATATATAAGACAAAGGAACATGTTAAATGGTACCATGCAATCAGCAAAGTGAGAAGCCACACGATAAATACACTAGGTTTCTCAAAAAATAAATTTCAAGGAAAAACGTTATGTATTAGGGACAGGGAAGCCTAGAGATTAAGTCTTTAGGCAGAATAACCAACTGCAATTTGAGGGAATTGTTGAGAATCCCAGTTCAAATAAAACAATTATTAATAAAAAACATTTATGAGACAACTGGGAAAATCTGAACACAGACTCTATTAGTCAGGGAAAAAGAACCGATAGGACACACACACACACACACACAGATATTATAGGAAAGGAATTGGCTTATGTGACTGTAGGGCTGTCAAGTCTGAATTCCAAACAGCAGGTGGCAAGCTGGAAATGCCAATGTAAGTGATGCTGAAGCTCAGTCCACATTCTTTAGGGTAACTTGAGGCAGAAATTCTTTCTGATTCTTAAAATCCTGTTACGGCTTTAAAAGCCATATTAAATACCTCAAGCTGATTGGATAAGGAGACTCCCCACATTGCTGAGGGCAATCTCATTTGTTGATTGTGGATGCAATCTGCCATGGATGCAATCTCTGGTTGTAGACACAAGTCCATCTACGAAATACAATCAGACCAGTGCTTCCTTGACCAAACAAAAGGACACCATAACCTAGCCAAGTTTACACATGAAATTAAACCATCACCTGACTGAATATTGGTGGTATTAAAGAATTATTGTTAATTTCTTAGATGGATTATAGTATTGTAATATGTAAAACTTTTTATTTATCATAGAAATTTTTAATTTTGGTGTCCAGTTCCATGAGTATTAACACATGTAGATTCATGTAATGGCTATCATAATCAGAATACATGACAGTCTCATAACCCCAAAATCTATACAGACACACACACTCTCACAATCCCCCAGCAACTAGTGATCTATTTTCCATCTCTATAGTTTTATCTTTTGAATAATAGCACATAAATGGAATCATACAGTACATAATCTGTCTCTCTCTTTCTTCATATTCACAAGGTTGTGCAATCATCAACACTATCCAATTCCATAGCTTTCCCATCACCCCCAAAAGAAATATCATAACATTTAGCAGTCACTTCCAGTTCCCCCCCTCCCACCAGCTCCTGGAAGCCACTGGTCTGCTTTCCATCTCTATGTATTTGCCTATTCTGGAATTGCATATAAAAAGAACCATATGATATGTGACTGTGATGGTTTGAGATTATTTATGAATCCCAAAAAGAGAGATTATGTTCATAAACTAATCTGTTCTTCTGTTTGTGATATCCTTTGACTATACTGGATTCAGTTGAGGGGCCCTTCATTAAATCACCTGTTAAGATTAGGGCTTTGATTCGACCACATCAGTAAGGCATGACTCAGGTTAAGTCCTTGCCCTCTTGGTGGACTGATATAAACAGACACTCACTCAAAAAGAGAGAGCTCTGTCATTTTTTATCCTGGGGCCCTGGGAAGAGAGATGAGCCATTTGCCTTGGGAAGAGAGTCAAGACTGACATAGGATGCCTTCAGAGACAAGCTCTATGCCAGCCTACAGCTGAGATTGAGAAGATGGGCCCATGGAGGCTCAAGAGAAAGAGGAAGCTCAGGAAAGAGAGACCAGACAGAGGTCAGTGACCATCTTGCTTCAACACATGGCAAATGACTTTGGTGAGAAACCAACCTTGAGCTGAACCCTTTAGGGACTTATAACTGTGAGCTTTTATCCCAAATAAATACCCTTTATAAAAGCCAACAGATTTGCATTGGCATCCCTTTGGCAGACTAAAACAGTGGCCTTTTGTGAGCGGCTTCTTTCACCTAGAATAATGTTTTCAGTGTCCATGCATGTTGTAGAATGTATTGGTACTTTTGGTAGATTGGATTATGTACCCCGATTTAGACATACTCTTTTTTTTTTTTTTTACTTTAAAAAACTTTATTAGAGAAGTTGTGGGTTTACCAAGTAATCATGCATAAAATACAGGATTCCCATAAGCTACCCTACCACAAATGGTGTGGAACATTTTTACAATTGATGTTAGCACTTTTTTGTAATTGTAGTATTTTTTAACAGTAGTTATAATTGATGAAAGATTATTAAAATAGTACTATACATTATCATACATTGTTTACATTAGGTGTATTTTTCCCATATACCACCATACAATGTGTTAATAATAATAGACATATTCTTAATCTTGATCTGCATTCCTATGGGTGTGAACCATTGTAGATATGACCTCTTGAAGATGTTGTTTTTAGTTGAGGTGTGGCCAAGCTGGGTGAGGGTGAGTCTTAATCCAGAGACTACTAAAGGCCTTATCAAGATAAATAGGAAAGAAGTTCATGCAGGAAGAAGCTGGAAATCAGTGGAAATCAGAAGAGCAGAAAAGGAGAGAACATCGCTATGTGATGGGAGGTAAAGATAAAAGCCAAGAATTGTCAGCAGTCAGCACCAGAATACTACCGACTTCAGGGACAGAGCAAGCCTTGCTGATATCTTGATTTTGGACTTGCCCTATCCTCAAAAATGTGAACCAGTAAATTCCCATTGTTTAAGCCAAAACCAGGTTGTGTTATTTGTGATAGCAGCTATGGAAAGTGAAGACAGTACTTCATTCTTTTTATGGCCAAATAATATTCCACTGTATGAATGTGCTGTATTTTGTTTATCTAGTCATCAGTTGATGGATATTTGGGTTGTTTCAAATTTTTTACTATTATGAATAAAACTTTCTATGAACATTCATGTACAAGTTTTGGGGTGAACATGTTTTCAATTCTCTTGGAAATAAACAAACAAAAAAGGCAATTTCTAAGATATATATTAACTTTATGTTTAACATTTTGATGAGCTGCCAAAGTGTTTTCCAAAGGGGCTGCAGCATTTTACATTCCCACCAGCAATGTATGTGGTTTCCAATTTCTCTACATCCTTGTCAACTCTTGTTATTTTCCATTTTTTATATGATAGCCCTCTTAGAGGGTGTGAAGTAGCATCTTATGGTTATCATTTACATTTCCAACATGACTAAGGATGCTGTGCATCTTTTCATGTACTTATTGGCTATTTGTCTATCTTTGGAGAACCATCTATGCAAATCCTTTGTCTATTGTTAATGTTTTCTTACTTATTATTGTCACATACTAAGAGTTTTTTTATATATTCCATACACTAGACCTTTTTTCAGATATGTGATTTGCAAATACTATCTCCCATACTGTGGGTTGTCTTTCACTTTCTTGTTAGTGTTCTTTGGCATGCAGAACTTTAAAATTTTGATAAAGTTGAGTTTATCTATTTTTTTCATTGGTTATTTGTGCTTACAGTGTCAAAACTAAGAAATCATTGCCTGATCCAAAGTCATTAAGATATATGCCTATGTTTCCTTTTAAGAACTGTGTACTTTTGGCTCTTATATTTAGGTCTTTTAAAAAAAAAAAATATATATATATATATATATATATATATATTTCGAACTACCAGGGGGCTGGGATTGAACTTGGGACCTTGTATGTGGGAAGCCAGTGTTCAGCCATTGAGCCACATCTGCTTCCCTGAGGTGGGCTTTTTTTGTTGTTTGTTTGTTTGTTTTTGTTTTTTTCAGGAGGCACTGGGAAGTGAACCCAGGACCTCCCATGTGGGAGGCGGCACTCAACCACTTGAGCCACATCTGCTCTCAGGTCTTTTTTAATTTTGAGTTAATTTTTGTATATGGTATGAGGCAGAGGTCCAATTTCATCCTTTTGCATGTAGATATCCAGCTGTCCCAGCACCATTTGTTGAAAAGAATATTCTTTTCAACATTGAATGATCTTGGCAGCCTTGTTGAAAATCAGTTGGCCATACATGTATTGGTTTATTTCTGGACTCTCATTTCTATTCCACTGATATTCATGTCCAGTCTTATGCCATTTCACACTGTGTTGAACACTGTAGATCTGTAGTAACTTTTGAAATCAGGAAGTATGAATCCTCCAACTTTGTTCCTCTTTTCCAAGATTTTTCTGAATTGCTATGTGAATTTAAGATCAGCTTGACCATTTCTGAGCATTGCTTTTTCTGTATCCCATGAGTTTTGGCATGTTGTTTTCATTTTTATCTTTACATATTTTCTAATTTCCTTTGCTGTTCATTCTTTCACCTATTGGCTGTTTAGGAGTGTGCTGTTTCATTTACATATATTTGTGAATTTTCCAAATTTCCTTCAGGTATTGATTTCTAATTTCATTCCATTGTGTTCAAAGGAAATACTTTATATGATTTAAAATTTTTAAGTGTATTAAGACTTTTCTTGTGGTCTAACATATGGTCTATTATATTTCATGTGCACTTGAGGAGAATGTGTATTGTGCTGTTTCTGGGTAGACTTGCCTATAGATATCTGTTAGATCTAGTTGGTATGTAGTGTTGTTTAATTATTCTATTTCTTTGATGATCTTCTGTCTAGTTTTTCTATAAATTATTGAAAGTGAAGTATGGAAGCCTCCAACTATTATTGTTGAATTATCTATTTCTTTCTTCAGTTCTGTCAGTTTTATTCTCTGTATTATGGGACTCTGTTGTTAGGTTCATATATGTTTTATAATTGTTCTATCTTCTTGATGAATTAATCCTTTTATCATGATAAATTATGCATTTTTTGCTATAGTAAAATTTTTTTCTTAAAGTCTATTTTGTCTGATATTAGTATAGTGGTTTCAGCTCCCTTTTGTTTATTGTTAGAATGGAATATATTTTTCCATACTTTTTTGCTTTCAACCTCTTATATCGTTTTTTTTTTAAGATTTATTTTTATTTATTTATCCCCCCTTGCTGCTTGTACTCGCTGTGTCCATTTGCTGTACGTTTTTCTGTGTCCACTTGTCTCCCTTTGTTGAGTCATCTTGCTGTGCCAGCTCACCATGCCGTGCAGGCCGGCTTGCCTTCACTAGGAGGCCCCAGGAATCAAATCCGGGGTCTGCCATAGGGTAAATGGGGGCCCAACCAATTGAGCCACAGCTGCTTCCCAACCTCTTGTGTCTTTTAACCTAAAGTGAGTCTCTTGTTGACAGCATATAGTTGGATCATTTTTTAATCCATTCTGCTAATATCTGCCTTTTAATAGGAGAGTTTAATCCATTTACATTTAATGTAAGAACTAATAAGGTAGGACATACGTCTGCCATGTTACTATTTGTTTTCTATATGTCTTATGTCTTTTTTATTCCTCAATTTCTCCATTACTGTCTTTGTATGTATTAGATATTTTCTAATTTACCATTTTAATTCCCTTTTTGTTTTTTTGCTTTTGTTTTACTATATATATTTACATTATTTTCTTAGCAGTTCCTGAGGGATTGCAATTAACCTTTTAATTTATAGCAATATAATTTGGATTAATACCAGCTTAGTTTCAATAGTCTATAAAACTTCGCTCTTATATATAGCTCCATCTCTGCTTTCCTTCTTTGTAATTATTATTGTAATACAAATTACATCTTTATACTTTGCATACCCATCAACATATATTTATAATTGTTGCTTTATGCAGTTATCTTTCATATCAGATAGGAAAAAGAAGTTACAACCAAAAATTAAATTTACACTATTTTTTGTATTTACCTATGCAGTTATCTTTACCATTGTTCTTTACTTCATGTGGACTTGAGTTGCTGTCTAGTGTCCTTTCTTTTCATACTGAAGGATTCCCTTTAATGTTTGTTGCAGGGCAGGCCTAATAATGACAAACTCTCTCCATTTTAAAAACAAAATCTGGGATTGTTTTTATTTCTCCTTCATTTTAGAAGAGTACTTTTAATGGATATATAATATTGGTTCACATTTTTTTCTTTGAATATTTTGGATATGTCATCACACTGTCTTCTGACCTCTATGATTTCTGACTTTTAAAAATCAGCTCTTAATCTTATTGAAGAGTCCTAGGACATGATGAGTCACTTTTTTGCTGATTTCAAGAATCTCTCTTTGTCTTTGACTTTTGACAGTTTGATTATGACGTGTGTAGGTATGGATCATTTTTAGTTTAACCTACTTGGAGTACACTGAACTTATTTGATGCACAGGTTAATGTTTTCCATTAGATTTGGGAAGTCTTGGGACATTATTTCCCCCACCCCCATCTCTTTCTGGGACTTTCATTATAAGTATGTTGATGTGCTTCATGGTGTCCCACAGGTCTCTGAGGCTCTGTTCACTTTTTCTTTACTCATTTTTCTTTCTGTTCCTCAGAATGGATAATCTCAATTGACCTATCTTCAAGTTCACTAATTCTTCCTGTTGCCTGTTTTTATCTACTGTTGAAACCCTCCTGGGAAGTTTTTATTTCATCATTGTACTTTTTAGTTCTAGAATTTCAATTTTGTTCTTTTCTATCTCTTTATTGATATTCTGTATTTGGTGAGACATTGTTCTCATACTTTTTTTTTTTAGTTCTTTAGACATGGCTTCCCTTATTTATTAGAACACTTTAAAATTGGGGATTTAAAGTTTTTGTCTAGTAAGTCTAATGTCTGAGTTTCATAAGGACAGTTTCTATTGATTGATCTCCTTCCCCCTCATGTCATGGGCCATATTTTCTTGCTTCTTTGCATGCATTACAATTTTTTGTTGAAAACTGGACATTTAAAATACTTTAATATGGCAAATCTGGAAATCACATTCTCCAACTCCCCAGGATTTGTTGTTTGCTTATTATAATTGTTGTTTTTTAGTGACTTTTCTGAACTAATTCCATAAAGTCTGTATTCTTTGTCATCCATGGCCATTGAAGTCTCTATTTCATTAGCTTAGTGGTCAGATAACAACTGGAAAGAGACTTTTCTTAAAAGCCTGGAACAAAAAAATCTTTCAGTCTTTCCTGGTAGGCTCTGTGTACATGTTGGGGCATGCCTTCAACACTCAACCACGCAGTTTAAAAATTCTACCTTAGTCTGTACTGCCTACATCCACAAAGGCTCACTGTGAGCTGGAAGTATGAACTTAGGCCCTTCTCAGTTCTTTCTTATGTGTATGTACAGCCCTGGGCATGTGTGTTGCCCTATATAGTCACAAGAATATATTGGAGCTTTGCAAATTCCCTATGGACATCTCCTCAGTCTTTCATTTTAAACTTTTTGGTTTATCTATATTTGTCTCATCTGTTATCCACTGCCTCGGACAGTAGCAATGTTAAGATACTTAATATAAATGTTTTCAACAAATGCTCCCCAGGGAGAGGTTTTCAGCATTGTGTGAGTTCCAAGTGAGGTGAAATAAAGGCAAACCTTTGAGTGGGGTCTTCTAAAAGAACCACCAGGCAGACCAAATATGACTGTTCTTTGAGACTAAGGCTTTGAAAAAGCTCCAGCTTCATCAAGTACTGGGAACATGGAATGTAACTTTCCAAGGCTACCATAGAGTTGGGGAGTAGGGAATGGGACTAGGGTAAGATTAAATAAGGTTATAACAAAGCTCACTGTTCTTACCAAGATTCAGCAATTTCTTTGAATAAATGCTCCTTGGATTTCTGCTAGCCTTTTTTTTTAATTTCCAATTTTAAATAAAATAGACACTGACTGTTTTTGCTAGTTTTTTCATTGCTTTTATGGAAAGGTGAAATTTTGGAAATCCTACTCTGCCATTTTTGCTGATAGCAAACACACAATTTTTAGAAAACAGCTTTTTAAAAAACTAAGCATAACATCTTTGAGATTCAACCAAGTTGTTGCATATACCAGTAATAATTTTTAAATTGCTATGTAGTATTCCATTGTATGGCTATATCATAGTTTGTTTAACCATTCACCCAATGAAGAACATTTGGGTTGCTTTCAACTAAGACTGGGAACAAGACAAGGATGCCTGCTTTCACCATAGTTATTCAGCATTTGAATAAAAGTGGATAATGCTGTGGGACTGTATAACACAGTGAACCATGTGGTAGAAGATGGAATGTGGTTAACAGTACAAATAAGAGAGTATTCTCTCATGACCTATAAAAAAATGTACAAAACTAATATATAGTGTTAATAATAGGGGGTACATGGGCCTTAGTAGTAATCTGATCATGTTCTTTTACAATCTGTAACAAATGTCACAACAATGGAAGGTGTTGGTGGGGGTATATGGGAATTCTGCACATTATACATGATTGTTTTGAAAGCTCACAACTTCTCTAAAAATAAATTAATTGATTTTAAAAAGTGGATAATGCTTCTGCTTTGAACATTTGTGTACATATTTCTGTTTGAACACAAGTTTTCATTTCTCTAGAGTAAATATGCAGGAGTTGTGGTGTGTGTATATACATATTAGATTTTGTTTGTTTGTTTGTTTGTTTTTAGGAGGTACTGGGGATTGAACCCAGGACCTCATACATGGGAAGCAGACGCTCAAACCACTGAGCTACACCTGCTCCTACATATTAGATTTTTAACAGAAATATCAGAAGACTCCCATGTACTGTATAGGTGAGAAGGAATTCAGGAAATGTCTATCCTGTAAATCTGGATGAAGGTATTCTCCTTGCCCTACTATGTGAGACAAAAAAGGAATTTCTCCATTTTGTTTAACAACCAACAAAATATCATCATAAAACAATCAGTGAATTCTTACTGTCAGGAACTATGCTGTGTTCTGTGGCTTGAACGCTGATCTTCAAAATTTCAATTGCCTCTATATTTAAACTCATCCTATGTTTCGCATCTTTAGATATTTGATCTCATCCATCTGGGCAAATTTACCTTTCACATAATATCCCAGTGTTAGTCATCTACTCCCCTTCATTTATACTCTCTGCAAATGCTGTTGAGTGCTTACCACATGCTGGGTACTATTATAGAAACACACACAGAGGCAATCTAAACAAATGCCCTGCTTTCATGAATTTTAAAGCCAGTTTGGGTTTCAGACAAGAAACAAACAAAATAACATATCAGTTTGTAACCATTACTTCTGAATAGAGGTTGAATAATTGAGGAAGTGAGTTGTGTGACTATTGAGGGAAAGTACATAATAGGTAGTTCTTTTAAATGGGACCATGCTTAAGGTATCTGCGGAATAGCAAGGAGGCAAAAGAGGTTTGAGTGAAATAAAGTAGTAGAGAAAATGGTAGGAAATATAATCAAAGAGGGTAGTCAGGGGCCAGATCTTGCTAAACTATAGTGGCTATAGGAATTCTTATTTTCTCTTCTAGTTAAAGTTTTTCTCTGAAACTCTTTTTAATGTACATCATAAAAATTAGCCAAATACATAAAAATGACTTTTTTTTCCCCGCATCAGGCGGGTAATGTGCCGACATCATAGCTAGGTTTGAAGGAGGCACATCTCACAAAAACACATGAATATCCATTCATCATGCTTATGAACCACAAAAGGATATAAAAGGACTTTTATATAATCTCTTCTTACACTCCAGTGCACTGTGTTCACTGGAGGTGAGGGGATTAAACATTACATATTATAGTTTATCTAATTCTTTACTATGTTTCTTCATCCCTCATTTCTAAATGTCAGAGAACTAATAATTCAGTACCACACTTTAGAGATACACATTGAATGGAGGAAATGACTCACTGTCTGAGATTTCAGAAAATTTCATTGCTACATAGAGGGCAAGGGTGGGAGTATAGATGAATAAGGTTGGCCTTGAGTTGATCACTGTGGTAGAAGTTCATTACATTATTCTCTCTTCAATGGTCTGTATTTTAAAATTTTCATAATGAGAAGTGTGTGTGTGTGTGTGTGTGTGTGTTTTAATGAAGGCATGTCTAGAACATAAGCTTCTTGAGCACAAGGAACCTGTCTTGTTTAATGCTATAGCCCTAGAAGAGTGCTTAAAACACAGTAAGTATAAAAACATTTTAAATGCATACAGGTTTGCTTGAACCATTAACACAGTTCAGGGAAAGGGATATGTAGCAGTTTGATATGGTTTATGAATTCCAAAAATAGATTTTGGATTATGTTTGTAAACTGGTCTGTACCTGGGTGTGATTAAATTATGATTAGGGTTTTGATTGGGCCACATCAGTAGAACACTGAGTCCCCACCCACCAAGAGGGACTCACAGATAAAACTATACTGCAGAGCAAAAGAGATAGTTGGAGTTTTGATGTTGGAGTCTTGAGCTCTAGCCCCAGGAAATAAGCACACAGAAGAGTTTGGTCGTGAGCAAAGAAAGAAGGTCCTGGGAAGAGAAACAAGCCATTTGCATAATAGTCTACAGCTGGCCTTGTGGCAATACCAAAGCAGCTGAGCCCAGAGAGAGGCAAGCCCAGGGAAAAGAGGAACCCAGGAAGCCTGAACCCTGGCAGACATAGGCAGTCATCTTGCTCCAACTCGTGACCATAGACTTTGGTGAGGGAAGTAACTTACACGTTACAGCCTGGTAACTGTAAGCTTCTACCCCAAATAAACACCCTTTATAAAAACCAACCGATTTCTGGTATTTTGCATCAGCATCCCTTTGGCTGACTAATACAGGATATTTATCATCAACAACTGAATAATTATACAATAATATCTGTTTATTACTTAATATTATCATGGATATTAGTGTATTTTTATATTTTAAAAATCCCTTTGATGCCTTTCTCAGAGTTCTGAAGCTTTTCTTTCTGCTTGTTTATAAAAATAGCCTATTAATTAATTTGGATTTGACAAAGAGAAGGATGTCTTCCCTCTTCATTAACAAAATTCACGGACAAATTGCAGAAGTGGGTTTCTGCTTCTGTAAAGATGGAGTAGATATACTTTTTCCTCTTCCTACCACTAAGTACAGCCAAAACTCCTGGACATTATATATAAAACAATCATAAGTACACTCTCAAATGTGGATAAAAGAAGGCTGACTGGCAAGGGAGCTCAAGACTTGAGGAATAATATGGCAGTGAGGTCCCTGGGTTTTCTTTTTGTCTTATATACACCATACTGGAAACAGGAGAAGCCAGAAACCCAGAAACACCAACGAGCACAGACAAACAAGCCCTGAGAAAATCCAGCTCTCTTGCCAAAGGGCTATGGGAAAGGCAGCCTCACGAGACAGAAAACTTTTAGACAATAGCTATTCTATACCAGCCAAATACTGCAGAAAAAAATCATGGCCTCAGCGGTACATCAGCCAGCAATAAGTTCTTTGTAAATCTGTGGAAATGAGTAGAAATGGTGAAAGTACATCATAATGTTTTTTTTACTAGCAGAGTTATTACATGGATATGACAGTGGTTGAAAGGGAAAGTCTAAGGTCATGCATATTACTTGAAGGAAAGCTAGAAAATGTAACATGGGATTGTATAACATAGTGAAACCTCATATAAATTATGAATATGGGTGATACTGCATATATAAAACTATTTTTACAAAATGTAAGTACAAATAAAGTAGAGAGATGGAAACAGAATAGCAGCTATGTATGGCAGGGGAAGCATAGAGAGATTGAGAGGTGATGAGTTTTATTTGTTTGTTTTTTATTGTTATTATTGGAATAATGAAAATGCTCTAAAAATGATTGAAGTGATTAAGGCACAACTGTGTGACTACACTAAATACCATTGCTGTACACTTTGAATGGATTTATGTCTTATTAATAGGTATCAATAAAATTGATTTGTTAAAAATAAAGGCCAAGTGGATATGATGGTTAAAAACCTCCTCTCCCCCCCCTCACTTGGGTAGTGTCAGAGGAGGCCTAGTGAAGAGACAGAACTTTCACCACCACTCAGTGGTTACAAGACCACCCTACCCACTGTGGGGCAAGTGGAGGCCATGTGGGGAGCCTGAAGCCCTCCCCAACAAGTAGTAACAATGAGTCTCTCCTCATACCAGTAGGTGTCAACAGAGGTCAAGTAGAGAAGCTTAGCTTGCACCCACATCTGAGAGTAATGAGATGATGCCCTCTTTCTCTTGTGGGAGCAATGCCAGAAGACACCTGTTAACACACAAGAATTAAATAAAATCCAGAGCCTCATAACATAATTCAAAAATGTTCAGATTTCAGTTAAAAATTATTTGTCATACTAAAAATTAGGACAATCTCCATTTAAGTAAAAAAAAATACAATCAACAGACATTAACAATGAAATGACACAGATGTTAGAATTTTCTGACAAGAATTTTAAAGTACCCATCATAAAACTGCTTCAACAAGCAATTACAAAGACACTTGAAACAAATGGAAAAAATGAAAGTCTGAGCAAAGAAATAGAAGATATAAAAAAGAACTGAATGGAAATTTTAAAACTGAAAAACACATATTTAACAAATATTTAAGAAGCTAAGGAAACCCCAAGTAGGATAAACTCAAAGGAATCCATGCCAAGATACATCATATCAAATTGCTAAAAACTAAATAGAAAGAAAAAAATCTTGAAAGCAGATAAAGAGAAAGAAGATATTACCTATAGGATTGAAACAATCCAAATGACAGTGGATCTCTCAGTAGACACCATGTAGGCTGAAGGAAATAGCACCTTTTTCAAGTGCTCAAAGAAAATAACTTTCAACCTAGAATTCTATATCCAGCAAAAATTAAACATATCCTTCAGGAATGATAGGGAAATCAAGGCATTTTCAGATACTGGAAAAATGAAGAAGATGTGTTGCCAGCAGACCTACCCTAAAAGAATGGCTAAAGAAAGATCTCTAAATAAAAAGGAAATGGTAAAAGAATGAATGTTGGAACATCACAAAAGCAAAAACAACAGGCAACAGAATATGAGTAAATGGAATACATTTTCCTTCTTCTCTGGAGTTTTATAAATTATGTTTGGTGGTTGAAGCAAAAATTATAACTGTCTAATGTGATTCTCTCTGTATACCGAAAACATAATTTAGACAATTACAAATGTGGGAGAATGAAGGACATAGAGGGATGTAAGGTTTTTATGCTTAACTTCAACTGGTATAATGCTGATACTAATAGACTATAATAAGCTATGCACATATAATATCATACCTAGAGTGGGTACTAAAAATACCTAGAGTGGGTACTAAAAATGCTAAGAAAGAGGAACTTAACTTCAACTGGTAAAATGTTTTTTTTTTTTATTTTATTATTATTATTTTTAAGATTTTATTTATTTATTCATTTATCCCCCCCCCTGCTGCCTGTGCTCACTGGGTCAGCCAACCACGCCGCGCGGGCAGGCCTGCCCTCACCAGGAGGCCCTGGGAACCAAACCCGGGGCCTCCCATATGGCAAACAGGAGCCCCACTGATTGAGCCACAGCCGCTTCCCAACTGGTAAAATGTTGACACTAATAGACTATAATAAGCTATGCACATATAATGTAATACCTAGAGTGGGTACTAAAAATTCTAGGAAAGAGGAAATACTGTAAAACGATATAGGGAAGCAGATGTGGCTCAAGTGATTGGGCTCCCATCTACCATATGGGAGGTCCAGGGCTTGATTCCCAGGACCTCCTGGTAAAAAAGCAAGCTGGCCTGTACAGCGAGCTGGCCCATGTGGAATGCTGGCCCATGCGGAGAGCTGGCATGGCAAGCTGATACAACAAAAAGAGAAACACAAGAGAGACAATGAAATGCAGCACATCAGGGAGCTGAGGTGGTGCAAGAGATTGAGCAGCCTCTTTCCACTTCGGAGGGTCCCAGGATTGGTTCCCAGTGCCTCCTAAAGAGAAGACAAGCAGACACAGAAGAACACACAGAGAGCAGACAGTGAGCACAAAATCAATGAGGGAAGTGGGGAGAAATAAATAAATTAATTAATTTTTAAAAATGATATAGATAAATTAAAATGGGATTCTAAAAAATGTTCATGTAACACACAGGAAGTAAGAAAAAAAGAAAACAGAGAAATGTAAAAGAGAATGAAAAACAAAAACTAAAATGGAAGACTTAAGCTGAAACATATCAATAATTACATTAAATGTAAATGATCTAAATACACCAATTAAATGACAGAGATTGGCAGAGTGGATATAAAAACAGGGCCCAATTATATGGTGTCTAGAGAAACTAACTTCAAATATATATAATAATCTAGACAGATTGAATGTAAAAGACTATAAAAAGATATATCAACAAGTATTTTTTTCAAAAGAAATCAAGACTTATATTCACAGCAGATAGAGTAGACTTTACAGCAAAGAAAATTATCAGGGCCAGAGAGGGACATTAAATAATGATAAAAGGGCCAATCCATGAAGTAGATATAGAAATCCTAAATGTGTACGTACCAAACACAGATTTTCAAATTATATGAAGCAAAAATGGATAGACCTAAAAGGAGAAATAGGTAAATACACAATTAAAGATATAACTAAACAGAAAATAGGAAAGGACATAAAAAACTCAACAACACCATTAATCAACCACATCTAATTGACATTTATTGAACAATCCACCCATTAAATGCAGAATAAAAATTCTTTTCGTGAGCCCATGGAATACATACCAAGATAGACCATATCTTGGGCCATAAAGCAAACCTCAACAAATAGAAAGAGTTAAAATCATGCAGAGTATGTGCTCCAACCATAATTCAATCAAACTAAACAACATGTTTCTAATTAATCCATGGGTAAAAGAGGAAGTCCCAAGGAAAAGTTTTTAAAAATCGAACTGAATGAAATGAAAATATAATATATCAAAAACTGAAGGTAGTAATAAATATGAACTATGACCATGTGACCAGTTATAGAAATGAGGACTGTAATGGTCATGAATAGTTCTTCCTTGTTTTGTTATGAGTATGACTGTAATGTACATACAACAAATATCTTAGTTGTCTTCCCTATCTTTTTCTTCCCTATCTTATTCCCTTATCGTATGACATAAGTTGTATTAATTTCATGTAATAGTATTTAAGTTATAGGATATCAGGTTTAAGAGTGAACATTATCCAAGGATTTGCACCCTATTCTGGATTATTTAGTGTGCTTCCAATTGTATGCAGGGCAGTTGTGGCAGTTTGATGTAATTATGAATTCCAAAAATATAATTGGATCATGCTTGTAAACTGATCTGTTAATCTGGGCATGATTAGGTTAGGATTAGGGCATTGAGCCCCACCCCTTGGTGGGTGGGGAATCGAATACAAAAGGCAAGGCAAAGGACAGTTGAAGCAGTCTTTTGAGAAGCCATTTTGATATTGGAAAGAAGGCCCCAGGAGAAGAGAAGCAAGCCATTTGCCTGATCATCTACAGCTGACCTTGTGGAGGAAACAGGAGCTAAGCCCGGAGAGAAACGCAGCCCCGGGAAGAGAGGAACCCCAGAAGCCTGAACCGTGGCAAACACCGGCAGCTGTCTTGCTCTAACATGTGGCAATGGACTGTGGTGAGAGAAGAAACTTAATGCTTTATGGCCTGGTCTCTGTGGACTTCTATCCCAAATAAATACCCTTTATAAAGACCAACCCATTTTTGGTATTTTACATTAGCACCCCTTTGGCTGACTAAAACAGTTGAGTAATGTTAGGTGAGAAATGTCTGTTATTGCTTTTTATTTAGAGGATAAAGTATGGTTTAAGGTGATGTGTAAGGCTGCCAAGTTGATAGTGGGTGGACTATGATAGTTAGGTTCATGTGTCAAATTGGCCAGGTAAAGGTGCCCTGTTGTTTGGTCAAGCAAGCACTGGCCTAATTGTTACTGTGAGGACATTTCATGGACTTAAATCATCAGTAAATTGATTGCATTTATGGCTGATCACATGTAAAATCAACTGAGGATATTGCCTTCAGCAACAAGAGAAATCTCATCCAATCAGTTGAAAGCATTAAAAGAAAAGTGATTTTTTGAGCAGTCAGAAGAGAGAATTTCCATCTCTCCTTCAGACAACCAGCTTCTCATGGAGAATTCATCAAAAACCTTCATCAGAGTTCCCAACTTGCAGCCTGCCCTACAGAATTTGGACCTGTGCATCCCCACAGTCACGTGTGACAATTTTATAAAATCTCATAGTATTTATAGATATCTCCTGTCAGTTCTGTTTCCCTAGAGAATCCTGACTAATACAGGGGCATAGCAAAAAGAGAGCTGAAAGGGACATTTACAGCATTAAGTGTTTGCATTAGAAAAGAAGAAACATGTCAAATATATAATCTAAGTCCCTCCTCAAGAAATTAGAAAACAAAAAGCAAAATTAACCCAAAGCAAACAGAAGAAAGTAAATAATAAAGAAAAGAACAGATATCAATGAAAATTAAAATAAAGAAAAAATAGAGTAAATTAATGAAACAAAAAACTGGCTCTTGGAAAATAAAATGACAAATTTCTAGAAAGAATAAAAAGTGCAAACAGTGACACAAATTATAAATATCAGGAATGCGGGATTTCACTATAGAACTTAGAGACAACAAAAGATTAAAAAGAGAATATTTGGACAACCCTGCCCACATGAATTTGACAAATTAGATTTAATGAACTATTTCCTTGAAAACTACAAATTACTAAAACTCACAAATATAAAATAGGTTATCTGAATGGCAGTATAACTATTAAGCCAGTTGAATTCTCAAAAAAATAAATCTCTAGGGTGAGCTTGTTTCACTCCAGAAATCTACCAAATGTTTAAAGAATTAACACCAGTTCTATACAATCTCATCTTTAAAGTAAAGGAGTAGATTTACCAACTCACTTTATGCCAATATTACTCTGATATTAAAACAGGTAAAGCCAAGAAGAAGGAAAGAATGAAGGAAGGAAAGAAAAAATATCCCTATTGAATATAGAAGCAAAAATGCTGAACAATATATTACCAATCATATATAAAATGAATTATATAATGTGACCAAGTGGGCTTTATTTCTGGTATGCAAAGATAGTTCAATATTTAAAAATCAAGCAATGCAATACATCATATTAACAGGCTGGAGAAGAAAAGTCAAATTATCATGTCAATTAATATGGAAAAACATTTGACAAAATTCAACATTCAAGCCAGTCAACGAAAATGAAAGTGTAATACATTCCAGGTTTCTGTTCCCCTACAGAATCTTTGAACAACTAGCAAAAACTGTCAGAGTGATCTTCTTCAAAACTTTGGAAAACAGTTAAAGAGACACAGTAACTGAGCAAGTGCCTAATCAAGAAAATTAATTGTTTAAAATAAATAAATAAATAAAGGTACTTCTGATGGAAAAAAAAAAGGTAAAAGAAACTCATGATACCTCCTCTGGCCTCTCCCCCACCTCTACCACTTTTCCTGTGTGGTTTGGAGCCAGACTTTACTCTTGGCCTTGATCTTGAGGGAGCAGAGCAATCCCTGTGTACATACTGGGGTACCTATGTCAGCACCAATCTATCAGATGGCAGCCTAATTAAGACTAAACCAGGAGAAGCAGATGTGGCTCAAGCAGTTGGGCTCCCATCTACTGTATAGGAGGTCCAGGGTTTGATTCCTGGGGCCTCCTGGTGAAAGGTTAACTGGCCTGTGCAGCAAGCTGGCCCAAGCAGAGAGCTGGCCCACACAGAAAGCTGGCCCGCGCAGGAGTGCTGGTCCACGCAGGAGTGCTGGCCCACACAGTGAGCTGGTGCAGCAAGATGATGCAACAAAAACAGACACAGAGGAGAGACAATAAGAGATGCAGCAGACCAGGGATCTGAGGTGGCACAAGAGATTGAGTGCCTATCTCCCACTCCAGGTCCCAGGATCGGTTCCCAGTGCCACCTAAAGAGAAGACAAGCAGACACAGAAGAATACACAACAAATGGATACAGAGCCAGGAAACTTATCTCTGGCTCTCTCCCAGAAACTTGCCCTGCAGGAAGAAGCAACTTTCAAACAGCTAAAGCAGTGTAAGAAAGAATCAAATTGAAGTGGTATACAATAAAGGATTACTGACTTTGAAAGAAAGGGAGCACATGGGATGGGGAAAAGCCTGTCTTATAGGAAGTAGAGGTGGCACTCAGATTCCTGTAAATGGGAGAATTCCTAGAGCCAAGTGTTCAAGCCCAGGAAAAGAATCAGGCTCAGAAAAAAAAGAAAGTATCCCCATCCACACACACTTTCATCTTGGGCTGATATTCTTGATAGAAGGCCTAAATTCTGAAGGAGAGCCCCAGCCAACACAGAGCCAATTTGAAAAGATGGTGAAAGGTGTTTGTTGCATTGGTTTATGTTTCTGGTGGCTCCTGGTACTCAAGGAAATATCTTTCATATTACTAGAATGGTAAAAACTAAAGGAATAGACAGCTCAGGGACTAAATCTCAGAGTTTACACATTAAAATATTAAAAGATTTGGTGTGCAGCAAAAGATTACAAGAAAAATGAAGAAATAGAAAATGATACCCATCCAAAGGAACAGGATAAAACTTCAGAAAGCATCAACAAGGGAAACCAGATTTTGGACAAACCAGAAAGAATTTTTAAAATGAGCTTCAGTGTGTCAAAGAGATGAAGGAAAACATGGAGAAAGAAGACCAGAAAATGATGAATGGATACCAGGAAAGTGATGAATGAACAATATGAGAAGCTCAATAAAGGATAAAATTTTTTAAAAGAACCAAGCAGAAATACTGGAATTTGAATCCCACAATAATAGAAATGAAAAATTTCCTAGATAGTTTCAATAGTAGTTAAGAGCAGGCAAAGAAAGAATCAGTGAACATGAAAATAAGACAATTGAAACGAGTTAGGCTGAGGAGCAGAAAGCAAAACAAGAAAAAAGGGCATAGAGCCTAAGAGAACTGTGGGATGCCATCAAGCATTGCAAAATATGCATTTTAGTTGCCCCAGAAGAAGAAAAAAAGAAAGGGCCAGAAGGAATATTCAAAGAAACAATGGTAGAAAACTTCCCAAATTTAATGAAAGATATGAATATATACACCAAGAAGCCCAACAAACTCCAAAGAAGATAAACTTGAACAGAAACTTGTCTAGACACATTGTAGTCAAACTGTCAAATGCCAAGAACAAGGAGAGAGTTCTAAAGGCTGCAAGAGAAAAGAAAAGTATATGTAAAAGGGCCTCCAATATGATTAAGTGCCAATTTCTCATTGGAACCCATACAGGTAAGAAAACAGTTAAAGAAAATATTTATAGGGTGCAAAGAAAATAACTACCAACCAAGAATTTTATAACTAGTAAGATTGTTTTTTAAAATGAGGAAGAAATTAAGATCCCAGATCATCAAAAGCTAGGGAGTTTGTTACCACTAGAACTGCCCTAAAGGCAATGCTCAAAGGAATTCTTCAAACTGAAAAAAAGGATGCTACACAGAGGACTGAAGTGGCATAAAAAAATAGACCTTCAGTAAATGTATGAGTAATTATAAGTGCCAATACTTTTCTACTGTTTTTTTTTCTTTTTTCTTTTTTTATGTTTATTTTTATTTGTTTTATTTTTTTATTTACTGTATTTTTTAAATATACCAACACTTTTTACTTTTTCAGGTTCTAAAATGCAAATGCATAAAAAGTAATGATAAACCTATGATTCTGAACATACAATGTATAAAGATGTAATTTGTAACATGTGAAAAAAGGTGGGGGGACAGAGGGGTATAGAAACAGTGTTTGCATAAGCTATTAAGGTTAAGTCATTATCAAATCAAATGTGATTGTTAAAGATTTAGGATGTTAAATTAAGCTCCATGGTAAACACAAAGAAAATACCTGAAAAATATATTCAGAAGGAAATTAGAAGGGACTCAAAAAAATATACTACAAAATTCCAAATAAATATTGTGACACTTTGAAGTTCTTTTATGAATCCCCCCAAAAAGAAAGATTATGTTTTTTAACTAATCCATTCCTGTGGGTGTAAGACCTAATGATTGAACTATGTTAGTGAGGTGTGAGCCAGCTTGGGTCTCTACACTCTTGCTGGGTCTGATATAAATGGACACACAGAGAGAGACAGACACACAGAGAAAGGAAGCTGCCATATTGATCCTGCCATGTGAGAGAGAGGACTGCAGGAAAACAGAGAATCCCTAAAGGTTGAGAGAAGTCCCAGAGTCTGGAACCAGCAGAGGACAGAGCTATGGAAAGAGGCCCCTGAGAGGCTGAGCCTACAGAGTAGCTCAAGGCTGAAGAAATGAGCCACATGTCTGAGAGCTCACAGCTGAACTCAGGAAGAGGAACAGCTGAGACTGAGAGATGAGGCCCAGTAAGAGACAAGCCCTATGCCTGATTGCTCACAGCTGAGCTCCAGGAGATGGTAGATTCTGGAGGGGAAGGCAGAGACCTCAGCAGAGATCAATGGCCATCTTCACCAAATGGCCAGATGCTAGAATCAACAGTAGCTGATTCTGGTGAGAAAGCATCTCTAATGGTGCCTTGCTTTGGACATTTCACAGCCTCGGAACTGTAAGCTTTTACCTAAAAAGAAATCCCTTTAATAAAAGCCAGCCCATTTCTTGAATTTTGCATCAGCAGCCCTGTGGCAAACTAAGACAAATATGAAAGTAGGCATTAACAGAAGAGTTGAGGGAACAAAAGAGATATAAGACTTACAAAGACCAAATAGCAAAAATGACAAAAAGAAAGTCCTGTATAATCAGTAATTACTTTAAATGTAAGTGGGTTAAACTCTCCAGTCAAAAGGAAGAAATTGGCAGAGTGGATAACAAAGCATGAACTAACTATATGTTGTTTACAAGAGACTCACCTTAAATTAAAGACAAAAGTAGTTTGAAAGAGAAAGTATGGAAAAAATAATTCATGCAAGTAGTGCCAAGAGAGAGCTAATATCAAATAAAAGTTTTTAAAAAAATGGTTACAAGGGGCAAAGAAGGACATTATATAGTGATAAAGAGGTCAACAAGAAAACGTAACATTTATAAATATATATGCACACAACAGCAGAGCTCCACACTATATGAAGCAAAATTCACAGATTTGAAGGGGAAAATAGACAGTTATATATCAGTAGGAGACTTCAATATACCACTTTCAACAATAGATAGAACAGCCTGAGAGAGATCAATAAGGGAATAGAAGATTTTAATGATACTATAAACCACCTAGACCTAAAAGACATGTATAGAACACTTCATCCAACAGCAATAGAATACTCATTCTTATCTCATGCTCTGGGGTCATTCTTCATGATAGGCTATATTTAAAAATATTGAAATCATACAATGTATCTTTCCTGACCACAATGGAATGAAACTAGAAATCAACAAAGAAGAATAACTAAAAATTTCAGAAATATGTGGAAATAACACTCTTTTAAATAAACAATAGGTCAAAGAAGAAAGCACAAGTGAAACTAGGAAATATCTTGAGGCAGAAGAAAATGAAAATACCAGATACCAAAACTTATGGGATACAGCAAAGACAGTGTTGAGAGGGAAATATTTAGCTGTAAATGCTTACATTGAAAAAGAAGAAAGCCCCCAAATTAGTATCCAAACTTCACAACTCTCAAACTGTAGGATCTAGAAAAAGAAGAGAGAAAAACAACAAAACACAAAAACTCAAAGTGAGCAGAAAAAGGGAGAGAAAATATTATAGCATAGATAAATGAAATAAAGTATAAAAAAAATAATAGAGAGAATCGACAAAACCAAAAGTTGGTTATCAGAAAAGATCAATAAAATTGACAAACCTTTAGCTATACAGAAAAGGAAAAAGAGAGAGGATGCAAATAACTAAATTCAGAAATGAAAGGGGAGACATTACAGAAATAAAAAGGACTATAAGAAGATATTACAAATAATTGTATGCTCACAAAGTAAATAACGTAGATGAAATGGACAAATTCCCAGAAACATACAAACTACCTACACAGACTCAAGAAGCAATAGAAGATCTCAACACACTAATAAATAAGTAGTAAAGAGATTTTATCAGTCATCCAAAACCTCCCAACAAAAAAAAGTACAGGACCAGATGGCTTACTTGTGAATTTTACCAAATGTTCCTGGATGAATGAATACCCATCCTGCCCAAATTCTTCCAAAAACTTGAAGAGGAGGGAAAATTTCCTCACTCATTCTATGAGGCCAGCATCAACCTCTAGCAAAGCCAGAAAAAGATACAGAAAAGAAAATTACATATCTTATGAATATAGATGCAAAATTCCTCAACAAAATACTAGTAAACTGAATCAAATAGCACATGAAAAGAATTATAGACCATGATCTAGTGAGGTTTATCCCAGATATGTGAAGGTATTTCAACATAAGAAAATCACTTAATGTAATATACCACATTAAAAGAATGAAGGAAAAAAAAAAACATGATCATATCAATTGGTGCAGAAAAGGAATTTGACAAAAATCAAGCACCCCTTCTTGATAAAAACTCTCAGAAAAATAGGAATAGAAGGGAACTTACTCAGCATGATAAAGGACATATAGAAAAGCCCACAGCTAACATAATACTCAATGGTGAAAGACTGAAAGCTTTCTTCCTAATATCAGTGACATAAGATTGTCCACTGTCACTACTGTTATTCAACATTGAACTGAAAGTTCTAGCCAGAGCAATTAGGCAAGAAAAAGAAATAAACAGCATCTAAATTGGAAAGAAAGAAGTAAAACTTTATTTGTAGATGACATGATTCTTTATAAAGAAAATCCTGAAAAATCCACAACAAGGTCACTAGACTACTAAATTCAGCAAAGTGGTGGGGTACAAAATCAACATGCAAAAATCAGTAGTGTTTCTATACACTAGTAATAAGGAATCTGAAGAGAAACTTAAGAAAATAAATCCATATACAATAGCAATGAAAAGAATCAACTATCTAGAAAAATGAAATATCTAAGAATAAATCTAACCAAGGATATAAAGGACCTATACATGGAAAACTATAAAACATTGCTAAAAGAAATCAAAGAAGACCTAAATAAATGGAAGAGCATTCCATGTTCATGGAATATTGTTAATATTGTTAAGATGCCAAGTCTACCCAAAGGGTTTACAGATACAACACAACCCAATAAAAATACTAATAGCCTTCTTTGCTGAAATGGAAGAATCACCAAATTTATATGGAAGTGGGCGAGTGAATGTAGCTCAAGTAGTCGAGCGCCTGCTTGCCACGTACAAGGTCCCAGTTTTGATCCCCAGTACCTCCTAAAAAAAAACAAAACAAACAAAGGAGCCAATTCTCATTGGGGAGCGGATGTAGCTCAGTGGTTGAGCACCTGCTTCCCCTGTACGAGGTCTTGGGATCATTACCCCACATCTCCTTAAAAAAAAAAGTTTATATGAAGGGTAAGGGGCCCTGAAGAGTCAAAACTATCTCGACAAAGAATAAAGTTGGTGGACTACAATTTCCTGGTTTTCAAACTTGTTACAGGAATCAAAACAGCATAGTACTGGAACAAAGATAGATATATAAACCAATGGAATAAAACTGGGAGTTCAAAAATAGACTCATCGGTGAGCAGGTGTAGCTCAGTGCTGGAGCGCCTGTTTCCTGTGTACAAGGTCCCAGGTTCAATCCCTGGTGCCTCCTTAAAAACAACAAAAGAGTAACAGAAATAGACTCACATCTATGGTCAATTGGCTTTCAATGAGGGTGCAAAGTCCACTCAATGGGGAAAGAATATTCTCTTCAACAATGGTGCTGAGAAAACTAAACATGCATATGCAAAAGAATGAAGGAGGATTCTGACCTCACTCCATCTACAAAAATTAACTCAAAAAGGATCAAAGACCTATATATCAGAACAAAAACTATAAAACTCCTAGAAGAAAACATAGGAAAGCATCTTCAGGACTTTGTTTTAGGCAATGGTTTTTTAGACTTTATACCAATAGCACAAGCAACAAAGGGGGAAAAAAGCAGATAAATTGTACTTCACCAAAATTAAACTTTAGTGCATCAAAGGACATTGTCAAGAAAGTGAAAAGACAACCTACAGAATGGGAAAAAATATTTGGAAACCATATATCAGATAAGGGTTTAATATCCAGAATATAGAAAGAACTCCTACAACTCAACAATAAAAAGACAAACAACCCAATTAATAAATGGGCAAAGGACTTGACTAGACATTTCTACAAAGAAGATATATGAATGTCCAATAAACAGTTGAAAAGATGTTCAATATCTTTAGTCCTTAGGGAAATACAAATCAAAACCCAGCGAGATACCTTTTTAGTCCCACTAGAATTGCTCCCATTAAAAAAATCAGAAAATAACAAATATTGGAGAGGATGTTGTGGAATCAGAACACTCATTCTTCGTTGGTAGGAATGTAAAATGGTGCAGCCACTATGGAAAAGTCTGACATTTCCTCAGATAGTTAAATCTAGAATTAGCATGTGACCCAGCTTTCCCACTCCTAGGTGTGTACCACAAAGAGTTGAAAGCAGGAACTCAAACAGATATTTGCACACTGATGTTCCTAGCAGTATTATTCACAATTGCCAAAAGATGGAAGCAACCCAAGTGTCCATCAACCAATGAATGGAAAAATAAAATGTGGTATATACATACAATGGGATATTATTCAATTATAAAAAGGAATGAAGTTCTGATACATGTGACAACATGGATGAAACTTTGAAGGCATCATATTGAGTGAAATAAGCCAGGTATAAAAGGACAAATATATGATCTCACTGATGTGAAATAATTAGAATAGGGAAATTCATAGGGGTGGGTAGGGAATGGGAAGCTAATGCTGAATTGGTATAGAATTTGTTTGGTCTGATGGAAAAGTTTTGATAATGGATGGTGATGATAGTAGCACAACATTGTGAATGTAACAAACACCACTGAATTGTGTATTTGAAAGTGGTTAAAATGAAAAATTTTAGGTTGTATATATGTTACCAGAATAAAAATGAAAACAAACCATAGATCTGTATAGTATAGACTGTGAACCTTAATGTAAATTATGGACTGTAGTTAATGGAATAATTTAAATAATTTTAATAATATCATTTCATCAATCATAACAAAAGTACCACACTAATGCATAGTGTTATTAAAAGGGAAAACTGCATGTGAGTGGGAGTATATGGAAACTTGTTGGGGGCAATGTCCAACAAATACAACTGTCATGGCCGTTTCTATCTTCTTCTTCTTTGTCTTCTTCTTCTCCTTCTTAAAAAGGTATATCATGTGACTGTTCGTGCCACAATGTTTGCGCGTGCGCAAACATTGACCATCTCT
>JAKSZT010054583.1:5185323-5205425 GCA_026826555.1 Tolypeutes matacus
ACAGGTGTCTATGTCTCATTCCTTCGCTGGGTAACTCAGAGTCTCAGCTGATTTGTCCCGCGGGTCGGGACAGAAACTATACTTTCTGCATGATTTTTCTGTAAACCTACAGTATCTCTAATAGAGGAAAAAACTCAACACTTTTTCAAGATAAAAACTATAAGAAAACTTGGAGTAGAGGGGAACTTCCTCAACTTGCTAAAGAACATCTATAAAAAACCTAGAGCTAACATCATAATTAATGGGAAAGAATGAATTCTTTCTTTCTAAGATCCAGAACAAGGCATGGTTGTCTGTTTTCATTGCTGCTATTTATCATAGTATTGAAAGTTCTAGACAGTGCAATAAGGAGAGAAAGGCATTTAAAAAGCATACGGATTAGAAAGAAAGATATAAAACCATCCCTTTTTGCAGATGATATGATGGTCTACACATAAAAGCTCTACGAAGCTACAAAAAAATCTTAGAACTAATGAGTGAATTCAGCAAGTTTACAGGATATAAGCTCAACATACAGAAATCTATTGTATTTCCATATATTAGCAACAAGCATGCAAAAAACTGACATTAAAAAGATAGTAACATTTACAATTACTCCAAAAAAAACAAATATAAAACTAACAAAGCATTTATAGGACTTGTATGCTAAACTATAAAACACTAGTGAAAGAAATCAAAGAAGACTTAAATAAATGGAGAGACATACTGTGTCTCATGAAAAACTCAACATAGTAAAGATGCCAATATGTTGAAAAACTCAACATAGTAAAGATGCCAATTCTCCCCAAATTGACATAAACAATTCTATCAAAATTCCAGTAAAATTTTTTAGATATATACAAGATTGTTCTAAAATGCATATGGACAGGCAAAGGAAATAGAATAGCTAAGACAATTTTGAAAAAGAAGAATAAAGTGGAGGGGGCGGATAAATCTACCCAATTTCAAGACTTATTATTTAGCTACGGTAATCAAGACTCTGTGATGCTGGAGGAGATACAGACACGTACGTGAATGGAACAGAATAGAGAATGCAGAAGTAGCTCCACACAAACCAACAAACTGATTTTTGACAAAGGTGCCAAAGCTATTCAGTGGAGGATAGATATTCTTTCAACCAGGATATACATATGCAAAAAGAAAAACCTTGCTCTATGTCTTACTCCTTTTTAAAAATTTAACTCAAAATAGAGCATAGATTTAAATGTAAAACTATAAAACTTTTATATGATAGCATAGGAATATCTTTGGGACTTAGCACAATCTATAAAAGAAAAAAATTAATAAATTGAACATTAAAATTACAAAGCTTTGCTATGTGAAAGTGTCTTTTAAGAGGATGAAAACATAAAGCATAGATTGGGAGAAAATATTTCCACATACCTGTCAAAAAACTCACATGTAGTATAAAGAACTCTCAAAACTCAACAGTAAAAACAAACAATCCAATTAGAAAATGCACAAAAGACATGAAGAAACAGTTCACTGAAGAAGATCTACAGATGGAAAGTAACTACATGAAAAGAGATTCACCATTATTAATAATTGGGAAAATGCAAGTCAAGCCCTAATGAGATATCACTACATACCTTTTAAAACAGTTAAAATAAGAAATAGTGGCAATACTAAATGCTGATGCAGATGCAGAGAAACTGGATCTCTAATATATTGCTAGAGGTAATGTAAAATGGAACAGCCACCCTGGAAAATAGTTTCCTAAAAACTATACATATGCTTCCCATATGACTCAGCAATTGTACCCCTTTCTAGTTATCCCAGAGAAATAAAAACTTATGTCCCCATAAAAACTTTTACACAAATGTTCTTGGCTGCTTTACTTGTAATAGCTGAAAACTGGTGACAGCCAAAATGTCCCTCAATGGATGAATGGTTAATCTCAGCAATTAAAAAGAATGAAGTATTGATATATGCAATAACTTGAGTGAATCTCAAAGGTATTATGCCAAGTGAAAAAGACAATTGCAAAAGGTTGAGGGAAGGCACAATTAAAATTTTGATAGACACTGACACAATGTCTTTCAAAAATGTTCTCCTAATTTACGTGTCCACCAATGCTATAGTATTAATCTCCCTCACTCTTACCAACTGGATATAATTAATCTTTTCATCTTTTCATGTGTTTGTTAGCATTTGTATTCTTCTGTGAATTGCCTATTTTTCTACTGAGTTGTTAGTCTTTTCCTTATGGATTTGTAAGAGCTCTTTATGGTTAATTTTATGATATTTTGTCATAGAGAATATTAATTTTTCATGTAATTAAATCTGTCAGTCTTTTTCTTTATGGTGCCTGAATTTTATGTTTTGTTTAAGAATGTCTTTCCTACCGCCCCCCAAAAAAAAAAAAAAAAAACTGGTAATATTCTATATTTTCCTGTTATTTTGTTTTGGAGTTCATCTACTTCTATCAAACTAGAATTTCATGTCTGTGTATGGTGTGAAGAATTGTTGTAATATTTTATTTTTTTCCAAATGGATAGTTGTCCCAATAACATTTTTTATGCCCATTCTTTCCCCTCTGATTTGAAATGGCATTTTTATCATGTACTGTATTCTGATAGATATTCAGATAAATAGATCAATGGATAGATATCTGATTTAGGACTCTCTATTCTGTTCCACCAATGATCATCTATTCTTAGGGCAATACTAATCTATTTGAATAATTAGAGCTTCATAGCACATTTTGATATCTAATAGGGTGAGTCCCTCCTCCTGCTTGTCATATTTTGCTATTCCCACTTTTATTTTATCAGCCTGCCAAGTTTCGTTTTAAAAACTAGATTAATTTCAGGAGAAAGAACATCTTTAAAATAAAAAAGATCATATATTGTACTATTCCGTTCATATAACATTCTCAAAATGACAAAATTATACAGATAGTAAACGGATTAGTGTTTGCCAGGGTTAGGGATGGTGATGGACAGGGAAGGAGGGAGTGTGACTATAAGAGTGGTGATGGAATAGTTCTGAGTCCTGATTGCAAGATGATTACATGAATCTACATGTGACAAAATGACAGAGAACTATGCACCTACCTTTGACTAATATATATTTCTTGGTTTTGATGTTTTTCTATAATTATAAAAGATGTAATCATTGTGAGGAACTGGGTGAAGTGTACATAGGACCTCTCTGTCCTCTGTTTGCAACTTCCTGTGAATCTATCATGATTTCAAAACAAAAGTTTAAGATATATACATAAGAAGTGGTCTTTGTCCTTAAGGAGTTTAACCCTCAAGCTGGGGAACTGGAAGAGGCATTTCCAGTTGAGAGAGTAACTAAATGACCCACTGCATAGTTCTGACTGTAAGGTAACTGGAGTTGAAGTGGGGAAGTAGAGAGTCTAAAGCCAGGCCTCAGTTAAGTAGGATTTATAAATTAATAAAAGGGCTGTAAAGCATGAGCTCAAGAGCTCCATTGGATCCCAGCAGCATTCTTTGGTCTAATATCTTTTCAAAATTTAAACTTTTCTGCACTGTATAATGACTTTTGTACTGTATAGTGACTTTTGTAAAGAAAAAAGTATATATATAAATTGGGAAATTTTGAACACTGGATATTTAATGTTATTTAAGAGTTGCTTTTAAAAGTTATAGGTTTGGGGGCGGATGTGGCTCAAATGGTTGGGCGTCCGTCTGCCATATGGAGGGACTTGGGTTCGATCCCCGGGACCTCCCAGTAAAATAAAAAAAATATATATAGAAGGCGCATGGGCTGCCAGGCTCTGTGTGCCGGTGAGCTGCCAGGCCCCAGGAGCCGTGCAGCAAAATGATGACGTAACAGGAGAGTGACGCAGGGGAGAGACAAACGAGATGCTCCAAAAGCCAGGAACCAAGATGGCACAGGTGGCAGAACACCTCTCTCCCACATCAGAGGTCTCCAGGATCAAATCCTGGTGAAGACTGGAGGAGGAGGATGAGAAGAGATGGCAGGAGACAGATACAGAGAATTGCCCAGCGAATGGACACAAAACAGCAAATGGGGAAGGGGGGATTTAAAATGGATAAAGTAAATAAATAAATCTTTAAAAAAATAAAAAATAAATAAAAGTTATAGGTTTGGTAGTGATTTTTTTAAAGGCCTTATCTTTTAGAGAGATATAGTAAAATATTTACTAATGACATGTTACATTGTCTAGGATTTGCTTAAAGATAATCCAATGGGGGATGAATGGAAGGAGGTGGGAGTATGGCTGAAACAAGATTGACAATCAGTTAATAATGGTTGAACCTGGGTGATGGGTAATTAATGACTCATTATATTAGTTTTTCAAGTATGAAAATTTATATAATATAAACTATATTTGCATATATGTTTCAATGTACATAGGAAAACAAAATCTGAAAGGTTATATACTTAAACCATTAACCAGGGATATTTCTGAAGTATAGATTTGGTGTGGAAGGAAGGAAGATTTCTACCTTTCACTTTATTTATTTATTTTATTTTTTGCAGTTTTTTTGTTTTTTTTTTTGTTTTTATTTTTTAATTTTTTAAAATTTTACCGGGAGGTCCCAGGGATCGAACCCAGGTCCCTCCATATGGGAGACAGATGCCCAACCATTTGAGCCACATCCACCCTATTTTTCACTTTAAATACTTTATTTGAGCTTTCTACAATGAACATATATAATATTGTTTAATTAGAAAGAACTGAAAATTTAAATGTGTGAGATTGCTTTTTTCCTAATTAATCCTTTCTTTTTTTAGTTGGGTGAATATTATATATTGTGGAGAGTTTCAAATGTATAAAACTTTAAGGAGTCTTAAATATTGCTAGAAATTTACAGAAGGAGAAGCATGTAATAGGCACTGTGAAGCTCAAGTTAAGAATTTTCTTGCACATTACTTAATCAAGACCTTATGGCTTTTTAAAGCAAATATGATAATCCAATTACAAGGACTCATCCATGAGATTTGCACTTATTTCTTTAAGGCATTAGAGTAAAGTTGGGCAAATTGCCTATATTAAACAATGATCCAGAGAGTGAATTTCCCTCAGGCTTAGTTCTTGATATTTAATTCTTTGAAAAATCTACTTAAATTCTATTTCTACCACTAGGGCTCAGTCTCTTCTTTAAAATGTAAAATAAAAGCATTTTAGAAAACAAAATAACCACAAAACTTATTCTAGGTTGGTGCTGAATAAAAAAAGATCAAAAGATGGGGCATGGTCACGATGGGTGGACAATCACACAATAAATGAGGGAATCTGAATTCCTACCCTGGAGATCTCTGCCACAGTCTCCAAGGGAGCAGCAATAGTCCTCTGAGTGCAGGAACAGTGTCTGTCAAAAGAGGATGACCCACTGATGTGTTCTTTTTATTGATGACTACCCTTGTGAGTCTTTGCTCTTGTAACTGAGACTTAGCCTTCAGTTGTGGGGTGCCTAAGGGTTGCCACCTGAGAGCCTCCTTGTTGCTCAAATGTGGCCTCTCTCTAAGCCAAACTCAGCATATGATTGCATTACCTTCCCCCCAACGTGGGACATGACTCCTGGGGATGAGCCTCCCTGGCAACGAGGGATTAATACCAAGTGCCAACTGGCAACACAACTGGAAAAAAGACCTTGAAAAAAGGGGGGAAAAGGTAAAGACAAATGAGTTCAAGTGGCTAAGAGACTTCAAAGAGAGTCAGGAGGTCATCCCAGAGGTAACTCTTACGCACACCTCAGTAGGAGCTCATAGAACATCTAAGTGCCTATCACACCTCACAGAGGGGCTCCTGAGAGCTCTGGAGACACCCAGGTCCTATATAAGGGGGGATAGCCCCAGAGACTGATGCCTTATCAGTGGGATCTATTTTGGAATCTGTGCTCCTGAGAGTGACAGAATTGGACTCAAATAAGTCCTCCCTGCACATGGTTCATCAGTCCCTTTTATTCAAACCTATATGTGATGCTGGAGTTTTTAGGTATACTTCCAGAGACTGGAGCCTCTGGCCTACCTATGTGCCAGGTGTGCGTGGAATCTCGGTGGAGCTGCAACTCCTACCCTACCAGCTCAATGGACTCATCCAAGTCACCTGACGAGGAGACAACGATGGGCAACGGCCATCCCAGGGAATGGAGAGGGCCTGCATCTGCAGGCAGGATCATCCCACCCACTATATCCATGGGATATAAGCCCTCTCTCACTTGGAGGTGGAGTGGATATCACCATCCCAGTCTCCTCAGGATTGGGGGAAGAACTATGGACTAGAGTGGACTTGATGGTATTCTGTTGTACACATATGGTGATTCTAGCAATGCAAGAAATTATAACAATGAGGTGGAGCCAGTGGCCACTTGACACTTTTGGGGCAGGGAGGGGACGAGCAGTTAAAATACAGGGGCTTCTTTGGGATTTGGAGGTTGTCCTGAGTACCGTTGTGGCAACGGATGTAGGCCATTTTAAATCAGCACACACCACTCAGAACTGTGTGGGAGAGAGTGTGGTCTACGATGTGAACTGTGGTCTACAGTTGGTGGCAAGGCCCCAGGATGTGTAAGTCCATTGAGGGTGGTGGGCCACACTTGTGGGAGATGTTTGTGTGGGATGTAGTAGGAGGTGTGGGAGGTGGGCAACATGGGAATCCCAGTGGGTTCCATGTAATATTTTGGGTATCTAAGCACCTCTTAAAATATATTTATATATATATAAATAACATTTTTGTAAGCAAATGCACATATATGCATATATATTTATATATCATTTTACAAATATTGGTATGTATTGTGAAAATTTTGATTTTTACCCACAATAAAAAATAAATTAATTAAAAAAAAAAAAAAAAAAAAAAAGAGACTGTCTTTGTAATAGTCTGTGGTCTTATTTACAACAAAATATCCAGGAAATTTGTGAAAGATGGAAGTCCTCATTATGACAGTCTTGTGATTTCCTTTTCTCCTAAGATGACTGAGAAGAATTTTGTTTGTGATATCAAAAAGAAAACAAGATTATCCCTAGAAATGGATTAAAAATTTTAGTCATTATTTTAATTTTTTCTTCTAGAATATTTTCCTATACTGTGATAGAAAACAAAGTTTGAAGAGTTGAGCAGAATCGAGTTCCCCATTGTATGATTATGGATAAACTGAGGCATGGAGTTTAGGGCTCTTCATTTGGATGACTGGCACCCTCTATTTGCCTATTGATGGGCATCATGGAATTATGTTGCCTCTCAACATAGAGCTTCCTATTTCCAGATTCCAAAGACTTCCAGGTAAACACAACTATTATAGGATGCTTTATTGGATGTTCAAATAGTTCTGCTGCACAGCAGAAATCTTTCATTTCTCACAATGAATCTCTCATAATAGCAGGCTGAGAGGATCAGTCACTTAGTACAGACAACTTTATCCTGTAAATAGCCACATTCTCCTGAAGGAGCATTTTAGGGAGAATTAATTATGTTCTTTTCATCTTCCTGCCTTGACCCAAAGAGAAGGGAACATTCACAAACACTTTCTCCCTGGAGGGGGAGATACTAGAGGAAGCCTCCACACCACTCTTACCCCAACTTCCCCATACCCATGGGAAGAAGTCTGGTTTTTCAGACTTGGTGGTTATGGGCAGACCTGGCATATTAAGAGTCCCTGTGCACATGTGGCTTGTCTCTTCCTCTTCCAGTTGCTGTGTTGTCAGGACAGGGAAACAGGACTGCCTCTGCCAGGGGCCACCAGGTCTGTGTTTTCCATCTCTCCATATGACCCAGGGGGTATGTGCTCTGTAGATCTGCTTTATCCAATGGGGAGACGGGAGAGGTCCCATAGTCATCTCCAAATTAGCCATACCAGATACTTGATATTTCATCCCCTCTGTCAATAAACCTTTTGTCTATTTATCAGATAGGATCCCGGGGAGAAAAGGGGAAGGCAAGTAAAAGGATTCATGCACAAAATCATCCTAACCCCCCCCCCGCCCCCCCCGCCAAAAGCACATATATGGGGAATTAGAAATTCACCAGATACCCATATCACCTTTACATGTCTGAGTAGTTCCACTATGTAGCAATCTAGAGCGTAAAATCAGTCTATTACCAATTGTGCCATTATGCCTGGAGATTCACAGGTGAAACCATCAGGGCTTGCCTTTAGCAGAGCAGGTGCCTTCCTGTCCCTGGGTGATATGAATAAGTAAGCATATCTTCTTTAGTTTTCCTTCAAAGAGAGGAGAATAAACTCACTGATGTGTATATATGGTTCTAAAATTTTGAAGAATAATTGCATAAGAAAAGACTTTTAAAGGAAAGATTTTTGCTTTATCTCCTTGTCTGACAGGATAACAATCTCTGTTTATGGCAGAGAGCTATGGTGTTCTACAGTTAGGGTTGACAGATTTAGCAAACCAAAATAAAATAAAAACCAGGATACTCAGTTAAATTTGGAATTCAGATAAACAATGAATAATTTTTAGTATAAGCAGATTCCATACAATATATGGTGGGGCATACTTACATTAAAAACCTTTTTATTGCTTATCAGAAATTCCAATTTAATTGGACATCCTATATTTTCCTGGCAATTCTATGTTTGGAAGATGTTCATCATAGAAGCCAAAGATTTTCTCAAAAGCCCAGGATTATTAAATAACATTTTCTTTATTCTCAGGTGATTAGTAATATTTCTTTTTTTAAAATAAATATTTAATAAACATCTACTATGTGCCAGATGCTGTTTTATGTTCTGGAATAAGATAATAAGTAAGTCAAAGAAAAAAATAAATATAAATAATTTTTTAAAATGATCAAGAAATGAAACAGGTGACGTGATGAAGAATGTCTGGGTGGAGTGGGCTACTTTAGCATGCCACGGTCAGGGAAGCCCTACCTGGAGAGATGATACTTAAGAGTTGAGTCCTTAAGAACAAAAAATAAACAGATATTAATAGGTTCCATAGGAATGAGTTGCAGGCAGAAGGAATCAGAAATGCCCTAAAATGGGAAGGGGGCTGGCATGTTATAAATGGGTGTGGCTAGAGCAGTATACACTGAAGGAGGAGGAGGCCATGAGGGCCAAGAGTAGTCAGAGCCTTGTGGGCAGAGGTAAGGAATTCAGATTTTATTTTAAGATCAATGGGAAAGATTTTAAATAAGGAGTGACATGATTTATAAAATGTAAACCTAATCTGATTAGGGTGTGGTGGTTGGATCATGATGTGGGCAAGAGGGAAAGGAAACAGAATCCTTTGGAGCTGTGACTTTTGCCAAAAAGGACAGCCCAGAAGATTGGTAGCTTAGAGTCATGGGGTAGCAATGAAGGTGGAGAGATATAGATGGATAGAGGGGATAGATTTTGGACATAGAGCCACGAGGACTTAAATATTTGAGAAGAGAGTGAAAGGAAAGAAAATCATGGAGTTCTCCTATATTTGGGGCTAAATGTTAATAAGAAGATAAATGTTGAAGCTTGATGGAATCAGGTAAGAATCTGCAGTGTGCTCTAGAGAGAGGGTTTCATACAAAGTCAGGGAAGGAGTGGGTTTTGCTTTGTCTTCAGATGCATTTGATAAAGTATGCATGCTCTTCAGGAGAGAAATAATTATTTTCCTTCCATCTCAAATCAAGTCTAAACAAAGGCATCACACTTTGAAGCAAAGTTAAAAGGATGAGAGCAGCACCATTACAATACATGATGACTTCACCTGTTAATGCTGTAAACCTCTCTCATTCTGGGTCAGGTTCACTTGGCAGCCAGCATAAGACTGGAAGCCTTATGTACACTAACGTTCTCCCCCTCGTGGTGTCCATCAATAAAGAATGATGGCAGCAAATCAACTGTTACGTTGCAAGTGCTAGAGAAGTCACGGACACGACTAGAGGCCAACCCTTGCCTACCCGCCCCTGCCCTGTGGCAGTTTGAGATTATTTTATGAATCCTAAAAAGAGAAAGACTATATTTGTAAACTAATCTATTCCTCTAGGTGTGATACACTTTGATTGCATTAATTTCAGTTACGGTGACTTTGATTAGATTTACTGTTAAGATTAAGGCTCTTGATTTGACTACGCCAGTGGGCATGACTCAGATTGAGACCACACCCCCTTGCTGGGTCTGATATAAACGGACACTCACATAGACAGACACACAGGAAGAAAGAGCTCTGTCATTTTTGATCCTGCCATATAACAGGAGAAGTTCTGAGAGGCTGAGGCCCCAGGGAGAGTTGAGCTGACCTTGGGAAGAAAGCAGAATGGCTGAGACTGTTATAGAAAGACCAGAAAGAAACAAGCCCTATGACAGGAGAGAGGGGACTGCAGGATCATTTGAGCATGAAAGCCTCAAGAGGCTGGGCCCATGTAGCTCAGGAGGAAGAGGAGGCCCGGAGGGGAAGGACAGTCCAGGCAGAGATCGGCAGTCATCTTGCTTCAACATGTGGCAACTGACTTTGGTAGGAGGGCACCTTTTATGGTGCCTTGAGTTGGACTTTTTATGGCCTTGGAACTGTAAGCTTTTACCTCAAATAAATACCATTTATAAAAGCCAACAGGTGGGAAGCGGCTGTGGCTCAATCAGTAGGGCTCCCGTCTACCATATGGGAGGCCCCGGGTTCGGTTCCCGGGGCCTCCTGGTGAAGGCAAGCTCGCCCGCCCGGCGTGGTTAGCTGACCCAGCGAGCACAAGCAGCAAGGGGGGGGGGATAAATGAATAAATAAATAAAATCTTTAAAAAAAAAAAAAAAAGCCAACAGGTTTCTGGTACTTTGTGTCAGCACCCCATTGGCCGACTAATAAACCCCCACTCTTTTCTATTTGTGCAGATGTTCAATACGTTCCCATTCTGCAGCCAAAGGAGATGTTAGATCTAATGGAGCAGCCAGACCATAACTTAAACCCCAAATGAATACTACTGTAATTTATTGCATACATTCATAAGTGAAGGAAATGCTAGATTTCAGTTAGAGGTCGGAGAAAATAAAGAAGTTGATTTTTTTCAATTCAAGCTCTCAAACCCCCTGAAATCCTTCCATGGACCCCTGACTCCTGGTTAAGAACCCCTGCTTTACTGTCAAAGGTGTTGGGAGCCAGGGGATGATAGGCCCAACCTGTCTCCGCCTCCCTGTCTGAGGTGGAAGGTGCACTTATGTTGTAAAAGCTAAGGGGGAGGAGTCAGCTAGACCTGGTGAAGAGTTCAAGGGGTAGACTGCTGGGAAAGTCACCGATGCCCTAGTGGCCATCATCCAGCCCTCACCACAGATGTTTCAATATGTTTCCATTCTGCAGCTCAAGGGAGATGTTAGGTGTAATGGAGCAGCCTGGCCATACCTTAAACCTCACCAGGAACAAGCAGTTCTAGCTTCTCATCAGGGCAGGAACTCTCAGTGGCAGGGTCTCCTCCCTCTGGGTTGTATAAATACCCAGCCTTTGGGCAGCACAGATTTGTCTCTCTTCTCCAACACAAAGTGGGCCATACATGGCTGCCCTCCACCAACCCTGACCTGAGCAGTTGGCCTCCCCAGGACACTGGCCATTATGGGCTCTCTTCCCCAGCTCTTTTGGACCCTTTGTGCCATGTAAGTAATAAGGTTGTCATTTGCTGAACATTTCTGTTGTGCCCTAACCTGTGTTTCCATGACACACTATATAGCAACATGCTCCACAACAAGATGGGCAGAGATAAGAGTGATGGGGAGATATCTCTGATCAGAGGTGAGGGAGTTAGGTTCTAGTCTGGGTTCTGTCACCAAAGACTGGTTTAAACCATTGCAAGTTATTCAACCTCTCTGGACCTCAGTTTCCTCAAGTGCAAGGGGTAAGAATTGTTGAGATCAAATGAGATCATGAATGTGGTAGTACTTCTTTCTAACAACCAAGTTGTCATTTATCATATTGTATTATATTTGCTTCTTTCACAGTGCCTTACCACTTTATAGGCTCAGTTTTTGGTTGAATAGAATTAAATACATGCAACCAATGTGGCCAGAAAATTCTGTAATAATGGAAGACAGGCAGATTTGTTTAGGAAGTGCTGACAGGTTGATCATTGGAGATTAGTACATGATTCCATGACTCATACTCAGATGTCCTTTATCAGGAAAAGAAAATGATCGGCTCCACATATCTTCAATCTGACACAAAGGAGTCTGGCCTAAAGTATGATGCACCAGGGTCATGCAACCTCAAATATGTTGCAGATAACTTCATTAAAATATCAATTAACAAAGGATACTCACAGCCCAGCATTAGGACTTGAAAGAAGTAGTCATTATTTCCGAAGGAAAGTTGTTGGTTGAGTCAGACTGAAGGAATAAAAAGTTTCACATGGTCCTTGAGATTTGCTTTCCAGGTTTTAAGTAGATTTGATTGTGACCTACTGGATTTAATAATGCCTGTGTTTACCTTCAGACCCCATCAGTTTGGTGTTGGAGAGAAAATAGTGAAAGTCGGTATTCTTTCATACACAACATTATCTAAGGACAAAGAACACAAATTATAAAAGCAATTTGATTTTCTCTATAACCTGTCTCATCAGCTGAGATTGTTTGCAAAAAAAAAAAGTTAGATTTAAGCTAATATTCTAAAAGATGTGTCATCCAAACTCCTAATTCATGTAAGCCTTGCCTTTTAAATATCACCCAATTTTATCTAAGAGCTACTGTCACATCTTTTTTCATTTCTTTTCAAATGTCCAACCTCTATCTTCCTTTTTGTTTTCATACGGTTTTCTGTTTTGATAGGAAAGATTAAATGTCATATTTGATTCAAAATCAATATTTTCTGAGGCTCTGCTGCAGACAGATCTTGCTCCATCACCAACATCCATTACCAAAACATTTCCATTATTCCAAAAGGAATGCTGTGCTTTTTTAACCTTAACTTTCCTTTCTCTATCCCCATTCCATCCACTGGTAACCTATATTCTAGATTCTGACTTCATGAGTTTGCTTAATCTAATTATTTCAAATCAGTGTGATCATACAATATTTGTCCTTTTGTGTCAAAACCTTCAAGGTTCATCAATACTGTTGCATGTATCAGGATTTCATTCCTTTATACAGCTGAATAATACCCCATTGCATGTATATACACATTTTGTTTATCTATTCATTGGTTGATGGATCAGCTTGCTTCCATCTTTTGGCATTTATAAATAATGCAACTATGAACATTGGTATGCAAATATCTATTTGAGTCCTTGCTTTCAATTCTTTTGGGTATATACCTAGGAGTGGGATTGCCGGGTCATATGGTAGTTCTAGACTTAGGTTTCTGAGGAACTGCCAAACTGTTTTTCCAAGTGGCTGCAGAGTTTACATTGCCAGCAGCAATGAATGGGTGTTCCTAGTTCTCTGCATCTTCTTAAACCTTTGTTATTTTCTGTTTTTTAAATAGCATCCCTTAAAATTAATGTGAAGTGGTATCTCATTGTGGTTTTTATTTGTATTTCCCTCATGGCTAATGATGTTGAGGATCCTTTCATGTGTTTTCTGTCCATTTGCATATCTTCTTTGGAGAGATGTCTATTCAAGTCTTTTGCCCGTTTTTAAATTGGGCCATTTGTCTTCTTGTTAAGTTGCAAGATTTCTTTATATATTCTGGATATTAAACCTTTATCAGATATGTGGTTTCCAAATATTTTCTCCCATTGTGTGGGTTGTTGTTTTACTTAAATGATAAAAGTCTTTGATGCATAAGAGTTTTTAATTTTGATGAGGTCCCATTTATCTATTTTTCCCTTTGTTTCTTGTGTTTTGGGTATAAAGTCTAAGAAAGCATTACCTAATGCAAGTCCTGAAGATGCTTCCTATGTTTTATTCCAGGAGTTTGATCATTCTGGCTATTTTTATTTAGGTCTTTGATCCATTTGAGTTGATTTTTGTATAAGGTGTGAAATAGGGATTGTTCTCTTTTTTTTTTTTTTTTTTTCCCAAAATGGAGATCCAGCACTATTTGTTGAAGAGATTATTCTCTCCCAATTGAGTGGTCTTTGCCCCCTTGTAAAAACTCAGCTGGCCATAAATCGGATGGTTGATTTCTGAGCTCTCAATTATATTCCATTGTTCCATGTGTCTGTCCTTGTGCAAGTACCACACTGTTTTGATTATGCTGGCTTTGTAATATGTTTTAAGATTGGGAAGTGTGAGTCCTTCCACTTCATTCTTCTTTTTGAAGATGGCTTTAGCTATTCAGGTCCCCTTACATTTTCATATAAATTTGATGATTGACTTTTCCATTTCTGCAAAGAAAGTTGTTGGAAGTTTGATTGGGATTGCCTTGAATCTATAAATTGCTTTCAGTAGGATTGACATTTTAATAATATTTACTCTCCCAATCCATGAACACAGAATGTCTTTCCATTTATTTAGGTCTTCTTTTTTTTTTTTTTTTTTGTATATAATATTCTTTTTAAAAAAAAGATACTTAGATTACATAAATGTTACATAAAAAATATGGGAGATTCCCATATGTCCTGCACATTTTCCCATATTAATAGCATCCTTCACTAGTGTGGCATATTTGTTGCAATTGATGAACACATTTTGGAGCATTGCCACTAAATGTGGATTATAGTTTACATTGTAGTTTACACTCTCTCCCACACAATTTTGTAAGTTATGACAGATATATAATGGCCTGTATCTGTCATTGCAATGTCATTCAGGACAATTCCCAAGTCCTCAAATGCCCCCATATTATACCTATTCTTCCCTCCCCCATCCTCCAGAACCTCCAGTGGCCACTGTCTCCTCATTAGATGATAACAGTTCTTCCACTGTTAGAATCACAATAAGTATATAGTAGAACAATAGTAAGTCTACTCTAGTCCATTGTTCATTCCCCAATCCTGAGAACTCTGGGATGGTGATGCCCACTCTGCTTCTAATTGAGAGGGGGCTTAGATCTCATGGGGCAGATGGATGGGACCATCTTGTTTGCAGTTGCAGACTCTCTCTGTTCCTTGAGATGGTCATTGTCCATCATCACCTCCTTGTTAGTTGTCCTGGGTGAGTCCAAAGAACTGGAGAGTAGGTGTTGCAACACTGTTGAGATTCCGGACCCAGCTGGCACATGGACAGCCCAAAGATTTAAGTCTCTTGGATATATACCTACCAAGTCTAGTACTAACTATAGGTTCAAATAGAAGGGGAAGAAGAGCCATGTGTAGGGAAACCACAAATGAGTCCAACTGTCACACTGGGGAGCATAAATTCCAAAGTAGGGCCCACTGGCAGGGTGTCTGCCCTGTCTATAGTATCTAGGTGTCTCCAGAGTCCTCAGGAGCCCTGCTATTTGAGGCAATATTTCCTTTGGCAATCAATGGTATCCTGCTGAGATGTACATAAGTGTAACCTCTGGAATGACCTCCCGACACACTTTGAAGACTCTTAGCCTCATAAACTCCTGTTTTTACCCTTTCCCCCTTTTGGTCAAGGTCTTTTTCCAGTTGCATTGCTAAGTATGCTGGGTAGTAATCCCTCAGTGCCAGGGAGGCTAATCCCCAGGAGTCATGTCCCACACTGGGGGGAAGGAAGTGTGTTTATATGCTGAGTTTGGCTTAGAAAGAGGCCACATTTGAGCAACAAGGAGGATCTCAGGAGGTAACTCTTAAGCACCCTGTAATACTAGGATAAGTTTCAATTTCAAAAGTAAAGGTTCATAAGTATAGTCATCACTATTAAGAGCCTGTCAATGGTTCATCCTCCTCCACCAGTCACTGCCCCTGTACTTGGGGGATTCCTGCTGTCCCATCAGAGAATGTGGCAGAGCTCCCCAGCATGGGAATTTGATATTCTTTTGGTTATCATATGAATCCCACCCACTGTGACAATGCCTCATGAACATTAGAACACAGTCACATGCCTTATAGGTATGCCCCAGGTGAACCTCCTCCCATGCATCCCCCATCTCTGACACCCCACACCAATGATCCTCCCCTGCTGCAGTTGTAACCCTTCTGTGATCCAAAACCTCTTAAAAATTGAAGCCAACAAAATAACTGAATACAATTAATAAGAAAATGAAATAATAGTGATAGTTTTTGAAATAATGAATAAAATACAAAAAAACCTTTTTTAAAATTCGAAACAAAAATAAAAAATAAAAAGTTTTAAACTTTTTAACATTATGCCTTACATCACTTTAAGATCTGTTGACTTGTATGTACAGTGACACTTTTCCTCCATTTATTCCCCCAGTGTCTTCTTTTTTTTCATTTTGTCTTCAAAGAAGCTTTAGGTTACAGAAAAGCCATGCACAAAATATAGGTGCTTCCCATGTACCCAACATCCTCTCCCTTTTTCCCTTCCCCCATTAATCATATTTTACATGCAGGTGGTACATTCGTTACAATTGATATACAAATATTGAAACATTGCCACTAACTATGGTCAATGATTCACATTATGGTTTACGTTTTGGACCATACACTTTTTTTTTTTTTAAAGATTTATTTATTTACTTTATCCATTTTAACCCCCCCCCCTTCCCCATTTGCTGTTTTGTGTCCATTTGCTGGGCAATTCTCTGTGTCTGTTTCCTGCCATCTCTTCTCATCCTCCTCCAGTCTTCACCAGGATTCGATCCTGGAGACCTCCAATGTAGAAGAGAGGTGTTCTGCCACCTGCACCACCTCGGTTCCTGGTTTTTGGAGCTTTCGGAGCATCTCGTCTTGTCTCTCCCCTACATCTCTCTCCTGTTATGTCACCATCTTGCTGCATGGCTCCCGGGGCCTGGCGGCTCACCGGCACACAGAGCCTGGCAGCCCATGTACCTTCTATATATATATTTTTTTAATTTTACTGGAGGTCCCGGGGATTGAACCCAGGTCCCTCCATATGGCAGACGGACACCCAACCATTTGAGCCACATCCGCCCCATGGACCATACACTTTTATAGATTTTGATGAAATTTAACATGGTCTGTATCCATTGTTGCAAGATCCCACAGAACACTTTCATCACCCCCAAAATGCCCCATGTTCCATCCATTCCATACCTCCCTTCTCCTCCCCCCAGGATCCACAGCAAACACCAAGATTAACTCATTGAAGGATAAGATTCATAGCCACTTGTACAACATTGAGGGCTTGACATACTGGCCTGTCTTCTCCTATTAGGCACTGCCTATGCTCTCGAGAAACTCCTGCCCCTCTACCTGAGATCACAGCAGGACTCCCCAGGATGGGAGTCCAATACCTTGCCACTCATTATGTGGGTCTGTACGCACTGACACAACACACTATGACAAGATGAACACTACACACTCCCTAGAAGCCTGCCTTAGGTACTCCCTGTCCCACATGCCTCCTACATCCAACATCCCAAACCAGCAACCCTCTTCTTTTAATTTGTTTTAGCAATGTTTTGTAGTTTTTTTGCTTATAAATCCTTTAAATCATTAGACTTAGTCCTGGATATTTGATTTTTTTTAGTTGCTATTACAAATGGAAATTTTTTTGATGATTTCTTGTTCTGATAGTTCATTGCTTGTGTATAGAAGCATTCCTGAGTTTTGGATGTTGATCTTCTACCCTACCACTTTGCTGAATTCCTTCATTAGCTCTATAAGATTTGCTGTGGATTTTTCAGGATTTTCTAGGTATAGCATCATGTAATCTGCAAATAGGGAAAGATTTACTTCTTTCTTTCCTATTTGGGTACCTTTTATTTCTTTTTCTTGCCTAATTAGTCTGGCAAGAACTTCCAGTACAATGTTGAATAACAGTGGTGACAGTGGGCATACGTGTCTTGTTCTTGATCTTGGAGGAAAAGCTTTCAGTCCTTCACCACTAAGCAAGCTGTTAGCTGTGGGATTTTCATAATACCCTCTATCATGTTGAGGCGGTTTCTTTCTATTCTAAGTCCTCTAAGCAACTTTATCAAGAAGGCTAGATTTTGTCAAATGTCTTTTCTGCATCAACTGAAATGATCATGTGGTTTTTTGTTGTTGTTGTTGTTGTTTTTCATTTTATTAATGTGGTATATTACATTAATTGATTTTCTTATGTTGAAACAACCTTGCATACCAAGGATAAATCCCACTTGATCATAATGCACAATTCTTTTAATATGCTGTTGGATTTGGTTTGCTAGTATTTTGCTGAGTATTTTTGCATCTATGTTCATTCTTGTGGTATCTTTAACTAACTTGGGTTAGTTCGGTCTAGCTAAAGATTTGTTAATTTTTTTATTTAGTCAAAGAGCCAACATTTGATTTTGTTAATTCTATTTTTTAAAATATTTCATTTATCTCTGCTCTAATATTTGTTATTTCCTTTCTTCTGCCTATTATTGGTTTAGTTTGCTCTTCATTTTCTAGCTCATCCATTTTGAGGTTAAGTCTCTGATTTAAGTCTTTCTTCTTTCTTAATATAAGCATTAGAGCTATAAATTTCCTTCCCAGCACTGCCTTCACTATATCCCATAAGTTTAGGTAAGTTGTATTTTCATTGTCATTCATCTCAAGATATTTCCTAATTTTGCTTCTGATTTCCTCTTTAATCCATTGATTGATTGAGTATGTTAATTTTCACTTATATGTGAATTTTCCATTTCTCCCTCTGTTATTGATTTCTAGTATCATTCCACAGTGTTCAAAGAATATACATTGTATGACTTGAATATTTTTGAATTTACTGAGCATTGTTTTGTTACTTAACATATGATCTATTCTGGAGAATGATCCATGTGTACTCCAGAAAATGTGTATTCTGTTTTTGGGGGGTGCAGTCTTCTATATACATCTCTTAGGTCTAGTTGGTTTACAGTATCATTCAAGTCTTATATTTCCCTATTGATCTTCTGATTAAATGTTCTACCCATTATTGAAAGTCATGTATTAAAGTCTCCTACTATTAATGTAGAATTGTCAATTTCTTACTTCATATCTGTCAGTATTTGCTTCATATATTTGGGACTCTGCTATTAGGTGCATGTTTATTTATCATTGTTACATCTTCTTGTTGAATGGTCCCCTTTATCAGTATATAATGATTGTCTTTGTCCCCATAACTATTTTTCATTTAAAGTCTATTTTATCTGATATTAGTGTAGGTTCCCCAGAGCTGTTTTCTGTCACTATTTGCATGGTATATATTTTTCCATCCTTTAACTTTCAACCTACTTGTGTCTTTGAATTTAAGTTGCATCTCTTGCAGACAACATACAGTTGGATCATGCTTTTTTATCCATTCTGCCAGTCTCTGCCTTTTCACTACAGAGTTTAATCTATTTACATTTCAAGTCATCACTGATAATACAGACTTTCTTTTGCCATTTTGCTATTCTATTTAGTCTTTATATGTCTTATACCATTTTTTGTCCCTCAATTCTTCCATTAATGCCTAGTTTTGTATTTATTTGATTTTTTGTTGTTGTTGTTATGCCATATTGGGTCCCTTCTCATTTCTATCTGGATATATTTTTCATCTGTTTTCCTTGTGCTTACCATGCGTTTAAAACTTAATAGCCTAAATATATAACAATCATATTTATTCTGGTACCAGCTTAACTTCAATAGCATACACATATACTTTTTCTACACCCATTTATCCCCCCACACCTTTTTCTGTACTTGTTACCATTTATATCTTTGTACATTGTATGTCCCAAACCATAGATTTATCATTACTTTTTATACATTTGCCATTTAGCACCTATAGGGAGTAAGAAGTGTGTTACATACCAAATAATACACTGTAGTAATACTGGCATTTATAATTACCCAAATGTTTACCTTTACTGGTCTTTATTTCCTTATGCTGTTTTGAACCACTGTCTAGTGTCCTTTCCTGAGAAGTCTGTTTCTTGTTTTTGTAACCAGATAAGACAGATTTTCTTGAGCTTCAGTCCTCTCAGGAAGGTCTGCCCAAGGTGAACACTGCGTGCAGGGTTTTCCCTGTCCTTCTGGGCTTGTCCTGAGCTTTTGCTTGATAGTTGTTTTAGAGTTCTCCTCTTTAAAGGAGTTTCGTTGTGCCGTCTGTTTCCCGGGAGACAGACCTCCCTCTCCCAAGCATGTGAAGCCAGCAAGTCTTTGCCCCAGATTGACCACCCCACCAGTTTCTTACATTCCTTTCTTTCTATCAAACTGCTTTTGTCTAGAGGGGAAATACTGGGAGGAGATGCATGTAGAAGAGAACTTTCCCACATCATTCTTTCCCAAC
>JAKSZT010054583.1:5205825-5229565 GCA_026826555.1 Tolypeutes matacus
GCTCGCTGGGTCAGCTAACCACGCCGTGCAGGCGGGCTTGCCTTCACATGGTAAACGGGAGCCCTACTGATTGAGCCACAGCCGCATAGCATCTTTAAGTCGCATCCACCCTGGGCTTTTTCTGGGGCAGATTAAAACAATGGCTGTCCTCAAAGCTGGACCACTAGAAATCCAAAGTCGCTAATCAAAAGCTGTGATTAGCTGTGTCCAGCCCTGGCCTTGGGGAAGAGGACTTTTATGTCCCTTTCTGTCACCAGTGAGCCAGTCTACAGCCGGACCACACAGAGGGCTGCTACAAGAGTGGGGGATGGGCACAGGTAGCCGCCACATGGAGAAAGCAATTTGCTGTTTTTTACTATACTTTATCAGCCTCTTCTCTACACTCATCCCTGGATGCTGTACAGTGTATTTCTTACCTCTGGAGTTTCAATATAGTTGCTTCACACAGTTCCTGCCTGCTTAAAGGTGTTCTGGTAGAAGTGAAGCAGGCTAGTAGAATAGGGAGTCAATAGATGGATCTGGAACCTTGCAAAATGTCCACATGGATATCAAAATCCCCAAGATGGCTTTTGGAAGACTCTCACAGATTCTCCCATTCGAACAAGATTTCCTCCAGAAGCCAGGAGAAGCCCCGGATATTCTCCAGGGACCCTATCATTGGACCCTCCTGGGGGATTGATGGGTGGGATAATCAATCAAAACAACAAACAGCTGGAACTCCTCCCATGCCATTAGCAAAGGGGGCAGAATAACTGATTGTTTAAAAAGCAAGCACAAAGGCCAAATCTCTCTCTCTCTCTCTCTCTCTCTCTTTCTCTCTTTCTTGCCTTTGGACCCCTGTTCTGGCCTTCTTTGCTCCCACATGGACCAACACACAAGTAAAACCTGGGCATTTATAATCTATAATGGGAAATTGTAGTCTGTAAATCAGCCCTCTTTATCACTCTTCAGCCCCTTCCTCTCTATCTGGGCTGTTATTTTCTCCCTTTTCTCTTTCCTCCCTACCTTAATAAATTACTGGCCTAATCAATGTGATGTGCTCTTGAAATTCATTTCTGCAGCATAGTCAAGAACCTAGACAAAATCCAGTTACAGAAGGACTGTGTCCTAGAGCTCCCTACTCTGCCATCTTCCTGCAATCCTCCCTTCATTCTGTTTTTGAACTAAATATAAAAGAAAGTCCCAGTCTGTGAAGGCTATTGAGCAAATAAATTATAGAAACATGCTGAGGCAGCCAAGCTGGTAAATGTGCAAGATAAGTAACAAGATAAAAAAGAGGAAGGTATCAGCTAAAGAGAAGGATGGAACAGGTGGTAAGGCTCCCTGCAGACTCAACCATGTAAGCAGCCATGTCAACACAAGTTTCAATAATTATGGAGATATTGTTGAAGAGCAACACTCTTCAGTAGTAAATAAAGAATTGCATAAGAAGGGGAGATGAGGGAAGCGGCTGTGGCTCAATCAGTAGGGCTCCCGTTTACCATATGGGAGGCCCCGGGTTCGGTTCCTGGGGCCTCCTGGTGAAGGCAAGCCCGCCCGCACGGCGTGGTTAGCTGATCCAGCAAGCACAAGCAGCAAGGGGGTGATAAATGAATAAATAAATAAAAATCTTTAAGAAAAAAAAAAAAAAAGATGGGGAGATGCTAGGGAACCATGGATGAGTGCAGAGAAATTTACATTTTGCAAGCTTAAGAGTTTTAGGACAGCACAAACCAATCTATATTTGATTTCAGAATTCTAAAGTACCTCCATATTTATAGTCTTGATCTATCCTTGGGAAAAAATGGCGATGACTCACTTGTGTATGTTTGTGTATCTAAAACTCACTTTTATTTTTCTATTTTATTGGGTGTCCTTTATGTGCTAGTTTCCATTCTTAGTGCTAAGGATACAATGGCAAATAATCTAGTTTCAAGTTTTGTAAATTCAACTTTTTATCCCAGTGTAAATAAGAAAGAACAGTAGGGATACACTAACATTAGAAAAGACGAGGCCCACTGTGTACAAGCTACAAATATGGTGTGTTTGGTTTTTTTTTCCTGGTTCCATGATTTGATTCCACTTCCTTGTGGTTCCAGGTTGCCTAATTGTTATAATTTTATGTCTGGTATTTGAGAGTGAATCTAGAAATGAAAGGTAAAGCAAACAGTCATGGATTACCTTGTAGGTGAGCATCATACTCATGTGTTTTTTTCCCATAACAACTTAGGGTATTCACAAACTAAGGTACTTAGGAGGTATTCAAAAAAGAAGACAATGACTAAGCAACATTTACAAAGAGCCATGGCTTGCCATCTTTTAGACACTAGGAATCAAGCAACCTAGAAATTTTTTTCTTTTTTTTTTTTTAAACAACAAAGATGAAGGGAAGCACCTGGAGATTTTGTAAGAAATAATTTTTTTAAACCCTTAAGAATGTGAGGGCCAAGGGAATTAACTATAAAACTTCACAGAGAGGTGATCTAAAATATGTCCTCCTACTCTGCTCACTATAAATGATGCTAGCCTCCTGGATTTTAGGAAGGAGCTCTTTAATGTAGATTAGCTGTAAAAAGACACACACACACACACACCTGTTTTTTTTTTTTTTTTTTACAGTCAGAGTAAGTTGAGAATGAATGTAATTGCTATCCCTTACTTTAAGTCACACAATCAAAGGCCTCCAGGCAGGTAATGTAGAAATGCGAGGAGGGTCCAGTAAAGAATCTGACACAATGGAGAAGATGTTTAAAGGGCCCCAGCTCAGCAAGAGCAATAGGGCTGTATAGGTATGCAGGCTCCGGGCTCCTGGGATTCCCATTTTTAAATAAAAGATATGTTGTTAATGTGCAATCTGTAAATGTTGCAAACAATTTTAGAAAACTTTAGACCCTTTGCAGGGCAAACAAAAGTAATCTGCAGATCAAATATATACCATAGCCACCATGACCATCCAGTTGCAACATTTAGTTAATTGCACAATTCTCTGTTTCATATGACTAAATTTTTGTATTGCTTCCTCTACACTCAAAATAAAATAAGCCCTAGAGAGGAAAAAGTGGAGAAATGGGAAGTGGAGAATCCTATTATAAGAAAAGTTAAAAAATTAAAAATCCCCTGTTCCTGGCAGGTGGAGCCTGCTCCCTTAAATATGGTAGAGTGAGATACTTCAGGGCTCCATCCCTTCACAGAATCTTTGAAAAACTAGCAAGAACTGGAGAAACATCTGTCTCAAAGTTCCATAAAACAGTTAAAGGACTTCAGGGTGAGTGCCAAATCAAGAAAAAGACTACATAAAAGCAGAAGGCTCTCCTGGCACCCTGGCTGGTCCATCTCCCACCCCTTGTCAGCCTGCATTACCTAGCACCAGTTCTGGAGGGAGCAGAGTAACCCTCATACACATATTAGGAACATATATTTCTTGCCCAATCTGTCTGGTGGTGGCCTGAGGGACTTGCCATCCCAGAACTTGCCCTGCATGTAGAAGGCAGTTCATTGAGCTCTCCTACAGAAAGCTGGGGGAGAGCAGTCAAGTCATACTACCTGGGACAAGGGATTTCTGGCTCTGGGACATACAATGTAGTGCCTGGACCATGAGGAAACTGTTTCCTAGGGAAGAGGGGACATTTGGAACCTGTATCCTAGGGAACAGAGGATATTTGGAGCCATGTAAATGAGGGAATTTCTAGGGCCACATATCATGCCCAAGATAAGATGCATGCACATAAAGGATTGGGGAGGCCCCTACACTTTGGGCTGGAGATCTCTAAACTCATTGAGTGGATAAGCCCTAAAAGAGAGCACTCATAGAGGTCAACCTGTAAAGACTGAGAAAGCTGTTTTCTTTTGTCCTTTTTTTTTTTTTTTTAAGCTCTTGGCAATCAAGGAAAGCTCTGACATAATACTATCTGGATACAAGCTTATGGAACAGACACTTCAGAGTCTAAATTCCAGTGATAACATATAAAATATCAAAATGTCCAGTTTTCAACACAAGGTCACAAAACATACAAAGAAACAGGAATTGATCATCCAGACAAAGGAGAAGATTAAAGCATTGGAAACTATCACTGAGGAGGACCAGATCTGGGATATACAAGACAAAAACTTAAAAAATAATGCCCCTAAATATTCTAAAAGAGCTAAAGGACTAAAGGAAACCAGAAAAGTGATAGGTGAACACAAAGAGAATATCAATAGACAGGTGGAAATTATGAAGATGAGCCAAACAGAGCTGAAGACCACAGTAACAGAAATTAGCTCAAGTGGCTGAGTGCCTCCTTCCCATGTAAGAGGTCCCAGGTTCGATCCCCATACCTCCTAAAAGCAAACAAACAAACAAAAAAATCAACTGTCTTTGGGGAGTGGATGTAGCTCAGTGGTTGAGGTCCTGGGTTCAATCCCTGCTATCTCCTTAAAAAAAAAAATCCCTAAAGGAATTGAATAGCAGAATATAGCTGGCAGAAGAAAGAATCAGAGAACTTGAAGATAGGACAATTGAAATCATTTAAACTGAGGAACAGAAAGATGAAAGAGTGAAGACAAGTGAACAGAGTCTGAGGAACCTGTGGGATGCCATCCAGGATACCAATATATGCATTGTGGGAGTCCCAGAAGGAGAAGGAGAGAATATTCAAAGTAATGGTTGAAAACCTCCCAATTTTAACAACAGACATTAATATACGCATCTAAGACACTCAACAGACTCCAAACAGGATAACCTGTGGCACATTGCTGAATATTAAAATCAAACTATCAAATGCCACAGATAAAGAGAATTCTGAAAGCCACACGAAAGAAGCAGCATGTCATGTATAAGGGAGCCTGAATATGATTAAGTGCCAATTTCTCATCAGAAACCATAGAGGCAAGAAGACAATGGGATGACATATTTAAAGTGCTGAGAGCAAAAAATAAAATCTCAGTGAAGAATTCTATATCTGGCAAAACTGTCTTTCAAAAATGAGGAGGGATTAAGACATTCCCAGATAATCAAATGCTGAGGGAGTCTGTCAGCACTAGACCACCCCTACAAGAGATGCTAAAGAAAGTTCTACAAGTTGAAAGGAAAGGACAATAGACAATAGATCAAAGCCACATGAAGAAATAAAGATTTCCAGTGAAGGTAATGACATGGGTAGATAGAAATGCCAATATTATTGTGTTTTTGGTTTGTAACTCCACTTTTAATTCCTATAGGATTTAAAAGGCAAATGCTTAAAATGTAATGATAAACCAGTTTGGGTATAAATTTGTAATTTGTGAAAAGAACTACATAAAAGTTGTGGGGCGAAGGATACAGGAACATAGTTTATGCATGCCATTGACATTGGCATCAAAGCAAACGAACTTGTTATAGGTTTAGGATGTTAAATTTAAGCCCCATGGTAACTACAAAGAAAATATTGGAGAATATACAAGCTCTTAGAGACAGAAATTAGAGAACAGATTTCCGGGGTGGGGGGGGGCAGAACAGGGGAACTAGGGAGTTAATACATAATAGGTGTAGGGTTTCTGTTTAGGGAGATAGGACCGTTTAGCAATGGAAGGTGGTGAGAGTACTGCAATATTGTAAATGTGATTAATCCCTTTGCATGGTATACTTACTAATGGTTGAGATGGGAAAGTTCATGTTCTATATTTGTTGTCACAATAAAAAAAAGAAATAGCAACTAAAGAGACTATGACAATTAAATACAATACATGGCTGTATAAGATCTAACCAGGGAGGAGGAAAGGCTCAGAGGGACACTGTTGGTACATATGAAAAAAATTGGAATATAGACTGTAATCTTTATATCAATAATAAATTTCTTGAACTTGACAACTACACTTATGTTGGTTACATAACTGAATATCCTTGTTCTTAGGAAATGTGCGTGGCAGCATTAAGTGTTTCAGGAGCATAATGTATAGAACCTATACTCAAGTGTTCAAAAAATTGATAGACGGCAAATGTGGCAAAATGTGAAAATTGGTGGATCTGGGTATCTGGGGTGTTAGGGGCATGTAGGAGTTCTTTGTATGGGATTTTTTTTTTTTAACTGTCCTGTAAGTTTTAAAGTATTTCAAAATAAAAGTTTTAAAAATCCACCGTTCCTTCAGAAATTACATAGAGCAAAGGGTTTTGACATCTTCCCTTAGGAAAGTGCAGCCTTGACTTGGAATTGTCTACTCTGTTCTGTGGTACTATAGTTACTAAGTTACTCATTTACGTCCTCTATCTTTTATAATTTTGAAATTTGACCATTGTTTCTAGAGTGCCCGGAGCTCATCTAATTTTTTTTAACTTCTTGAAAATTTTATTGAAGGGTATCATTCATACATGAACATACATAAACAATAAGTGCATAGTAAAAGCTGTGAACTTACAAAATAAACATGTATAACATCATACAGGGGTGCCATACATCACCCCACCACGAACTCCTTGCATTGTTGTGAAACATTTGTTAACAAACTATGCAAGAGCATCATCAAAATATTACGACTAACTATAGTCCATATCTTACATTTGGTGTGTTTCCCCTTCAACCCACCCTATTATTTTTTTAATATATTTTTATTACAGAGGTCATAAACTTACAAAACAATCATGCACATGTGTAGAATTCCCGTACAACACCCCTTCACCAATACACTACACTGTGATGGAATATTTGTTACAGATTATGAGATATTTTTCATCAGTTTATTACCACTAACCATGGACCATGGTTTTGGCACACTTTTTCCATAGTCCCCCGTTCCCCTGCCCCCCCCCCCCATTATCAACATGATATATCTTTGGCATTGATGCAAGAATGTTACAGTATTGCTGTTAACTATAGTCCATAGGCTACATTAATTGTATTTTCCCCATGCTTCTCCACATTCCCACCACCCTGCAATAGTGACGTGCATCCACTCTAGTGGAGCTCATCTAACTTTAACTAATCCAGTGTGTAGATGTTTGTTTTTAAGATTCTTTTCTCATAATAAACAGCTGGAGACTATTATATCATGTCTTTATAATTAAATTTTTATAAAGATTGCTTGAAAGAAAAGCAAATCAGTATCTCTTTCTAAAATATGTTCCTGCCCACCACCTTTCCTCATCTCCCTTGAAGTCAGCCAAAAAACACGCCATCAGCCACTAAGAATAATTTTCGGACGATCCTCATGAGAAGGGAAAAATCTTCCATATATTTATGCTTTTTCAAAATCAATTTCCCTCGTGTTCCAAATCATGCCAGGCATCTTATTTTGCCATGGACCACAATGACCAGAAGGGACCAATCAGCATGATTCCTGCCACTTCCAATCACACATCACTCAGTAGTTATGCATCAGCTTTGAGAGTTTTAAAAAAATCAGTCTTCAGAAAATCATTTCTGTTTTCCCAAACTCAGCCTATAAGGTGAAAATATTATCTAAATCCTAAACTAGGACTGGCATTTGTTAACTCATTCAACCCATATTTATTGAGAGCTTTCATCTTAATTATGGCATTGGAAAATTCATGTGTTGGATGGCCGCAGTCCCTGCCTTCATAGACCCCAGAAATTAATCACGCAAATAAGCATATAATCACAAATGTTGATAATTACACTGAAGGCTCATGAACTACTATGGAAGCCTAAAACAGGAGGCACTTGCCTGGTCTGGGGGTTGGAAGAGAAGGCTTCCTTGAGGAACTGATGCTTAAACAGATAGCTCCAAGGCTGTTAGGTACTAAAACGGGGCAGGGGACATGGGCAAAATGCTCCACTTGGAGAGAACCACACATCTAAAGGCTCAGGGAGGGAGCATAGCACATTTAAAGAACAAAAAGCAAGCTAGTGTCGCCAGAACTCATAAAGGGAAGAGAGCACGAGATGAGGCCAAAGGGTAATAGGTAGCTATTGAGGGATTTGGGGCTGAGGAGTAAAATTCTCATGTTTATATCTTGAAAGGATCGTGCTGGCAGGCAGAGTAGATGCTAGCAGACTAATTACAAGACTACTGTGGTCAGCCAGGTGCCTTCTGAGGGTGACTTGAACTAGGGTGGTCACAGCAGAAAAGAAAAGTGGACAATTACAGAAGAGGTCAAAGAAATTAGATAAGAGAATGAGGAAGAGGGCCTCGAGGATAAGTCTGGGGTTTAGGTTTTGTTCAATTAAAAGGATGATGGTGTCATGCAAAAAAAAAAAAACAGGACATCTAGGAAGAAGACCAAGTTGGGGAAGAGGATGCTAAGTAAAATATGCTTTTGAAAGAACTGAATATAAATGCTGCATTGACAGGTGGATTTAAGCTCATCCCACTCTTGCACATCTGCCCAAAGACGAGGACTCCAAGGCAGTCTATTTATAGGCTATGATGTTTTCCCTAATATATAACATTTTTGGTTGATGGAAATGACACATTAAAATGAGAAGCATTACTATATTTATACCTTCCTGGTCATGAGAAATTAACTTTCATATGCTTAAGATTCTATTTGATACACATCTGTCTGCCTGTTGTCCATGTGAAACTGAAATCCATTCTCATAGTGAAACGGTCTCTGGATTTGAACCAAATTGCCTGAAAGTACCCTTTATTTTATGAACCATAAGGACAGTACTTCCTATAATATGACAAGAAAGCACATTGTCAAGTTTCTCCTGTTTCATCCTAATAATCACATTTACTTGAATCGCACTGCAACACAAGTTGTTCTCAGACTGATCTTTAAATTTATAGGAAGAAGAAGATAACAGTTATAGGGAAAATTCCAGCTTTGCTGTTATTCTTGTAACTGGCTGGTCTTTTCATAGTTTCAGGATGAAAAAAGTAGGAAGACCAGCGGGGTGACAAGAGATTCTTCTCCTCCCTTGCAACTCAAAACAACAGAGATGCTTAAATAATAATGACTCTGCTTACTACTGTTGTTACCAAGGAGGTTTGAGGGTTGTTTTCACTTCTCAGCTATGTTTTGAGAAGTCTTAAAAGTGCCTTCTGAAGTCATTGTCTAGCTCAATGTCGGCTAAGGGAGTGAGGAAAGGAAAGACGTCTGTGTAATTTCAGAAAAAGGCAAGGCTATTTCATGGTAACCAGTCATACTAACAGGATTCGGAATTGATCTTGGATTATATAAGGAGTTCAAACTGTCTACAATCAGTAGCTGTTACTTAGGAAATTCAGCTGTCTAAATTTGGCAAAATAAGTAAGGATAAAACCCAGTTTTTATGGTTTCCTAATGGGATTCACACCGAAGGATGCACAGTGGCCACATCCATGAAGCATTATGGACCCCGGTGAAATCTTCCTACAGCTTTAAGGAATGAGCCTCCTATCGAATCCACAACTGGAGAAAGGAGAAAGGAAAAGTTACAAGCCCCTCTTACATTGTTTTCCACTTACTATGGAGATAGAAGGGAACACCTATAACTTACTGTCACATTGTTAAATTTTTTAAAATTTAGTTGTCACATTGCTTATTAATAAAAGAATTAACCTTTTAGAGCCCTTACAACATATTGGGCACTTGACTTAAGTCATCTCATTTAATCTTCACTGCACTCCAATGAGATAATTACTTTACTGCCATTATTCTCATAAAAGAATAAATAAATATGTACAAATATAAGGTAGGATTTTATTTTCTCAAAACTATCCAGAAAAAAATGTACTTCATATTCAATTCATCATAAAGTTCTATTTCACAAGGCATTGGTTTAACTACTAAACTTTGAACATCAAAATAGTTTCAGAAAGACTTATTTACTTGAAATGACCACAGTTGGTGCTAGTTTTCGATGCACATGAAAGTCATATGGTAAAGTAGGTTAAAAAAAAAAAAAGCAAACAAATTTAATACAGATTTATTAATTACTCCTGAGGGTCAATGAATAGATTTCATGATTCAAGTCTTTTCAAATCACCTGAAGAGATTATAAATAATGAATGTTTACATAATGACTTTAAAGATCCACTTTCCTAATGTGATGCAAATATGTACTTATGGGATGGGATAAAAATTCTAATGACAGCATTGGACAGACTCAAAAAGTTCATATTCTCACACAATTTAGATGGATGTGAAGATATACTTAAAAAACTGTACAGCAACTCAAACTGGCCTCAGGAAAGACAAAGACGCTGATGTCAAAGATGATAGAAGAGTTTGAATCAAATCATTATGTGAAGTGTGAGAAAGGAAAAAAGCAATACTTCTAAAATAAGTTATTTCATATGTTATAGAATTTTAAATATGTGTGTGTAACTAAATATGTAAGTATTATAAATTAAATCTTACAATTTCGTCTGTTTCTCTGTAAGTTTACTTATTTTAATTGACCAAAAGGCATGTGTAGCAGTCTGCTATTGTTTATGAATTCCAAAATTGGTGTTGGATTGTGTTTGTAAACTGGTCTGTTCTTCTGGGTGTATTAGATTGTATTAGATTCAGAGGTTTCACTTTTACTTGATTAAATTAAGATTAAGGTTTTGATTCAGTAGGATGTCTAGTCCTCGACCCCTTGGTGGATGGGGACTCACAGAGAAAATGACTTGGCAGAGGAGAGAATTTGAGTTTTGATGCTAGAGCCCCGGGAAGTAAATACACAGAAAAGCAGATACATGAGGAAAGAGAGAAGACTCCATTAAACATGGCAGAAGCCCCAGGAAGAAAGAGAACCTGATAGTCTGCAGCTGACCTTGTGAAGAGAGCAGAGCAACTGAGCCCAGAAAGAAATGAGCCCCTGCGAGAGAGACAAGCCTTGTCCTAACCTACAGCTGAGAAAGGAAGGAGTTGGAACCACGGAGCCTTAGGAAGAAGAGGAAGAATGAACCCTCGCAGACGTCGGCAGCCATCTTGTTCCAACACGTAGCAACAGACTTTGGTGAGGAAAGTAACTTATGCTTTATGGCCTTGTGACTGTAAGCCTCTACCCCAAATAAATACCCTTTATAAAAGCCAACAGAGATCTGGTACTTTGCATCAGTACCCCTTTAGCGGACTAACACAGCATGATTTTGGTATCCTCTCACTGGAAAATCAAGTATTCACTTTATTTCCAGGCTTGCCTAATTTGAGCATATGTGGTAATTTCTCCAGTATCATTCACCCAGTTACTAAGGGGAGAAACAGTATTTGATATCAAGTCTTCTGAATCTAAAATCTGTCCTTATTCATTCTTCTTTATTGCTTTGTATGTATCCCCAAGATTTCCTCTGCATATGCTTTGAGACAGAAACCAAGTTCTCAATTTCTTTGGTATTCTCTGCTTTCATCCTTTTTCCCTGTAGCAATTATATGCATACCAAAAGTGCTTAAAATGCTTGTTCATATATTTATATAGCAACTATTAAAATAAATACACTTCTTTTTAGACTATTCGAAACTTTCATGATGCAACCTTTATTGTTCCATACCCCCACTCCCCCCATACCCCCACTCCCCTCGTACTCCAGGGGATTTAAAAAAGATTGGCTAATGCATAGACATGGCTCTCCCTAGTTCTTCTCCTCCTTCCCCAGAATGCATCCGCTTGTTTCCAAAATTTTTTTGGTTTCTTACAGATCCAATAGAATGTCCTAAAGTATAGAGTAAGCCAGAAGAGCAAATTGAATCAGAGGATAAGGATGGACTTTTCCAAAGTTCAATACAGAGATCCAATTGTGTGCCACTCAACAAACGTTTATGGAATACACTCAGTCTCCTATGTTAGAGACCTTGGAAATTCATTAATTAAAAAAAAAAGCAATTATATGCTTGATATGCCTGCCAGGCTCTGTTCTAAGTGCATTTTACTTTTTATATCCTTTAATTTTCAAAACAACTCTTTGCTGTATAAATTATCATTATTATTTAAAAATGAAGAAACTGAAATAAAAATTTTCAATGAGATAAGAGAAAATTAGAAACATGAAGCAGGAAAAAGCAATTTGAAAAATAAACATTTGGAGATACTAGATATGAAAATATATAATTGAAATAAAAACTCAGTGGATAGATTGAATAGCAGAATGGATAGAACCAAAGAAAAAAATAGGTGAGCTGAATAATCAGATTGAAGAACTCTGTGTACAGACATCTGAGAGAACTAAAGAGGAAAAGAATGAAAGAAGACTTTAAAGATATGAAGGAAAGCAGTAAAAAATGTAATATATATATAATAAAAGTCCCAGAAGGAGAAAAAAGTAGACTGATATGGGGAGAATAGGAAATATTGAAGAAATAACCAAGAATGAAAGAAAAATATAAGACCTCAAGTTTAAAGGACTCACAAGGACTAAGATTCACAGAAAACACAAGAAAAAAATTTACACCTAAGCTCATTATGGTGAAATTTGAGAACAAAGACAAAGAGAACATTTTAAAGCCTCTTGGTGAGAAAAGTAGATCACTTGCACAGAAGCAAAAATCAGATTGATACCAGACTTCTCAACTACACTAAATGCAGAGGATATTGGAGTAATGTTTTCAAAGTTTTGAAGGAAAAGAGAATTTATTGAACCTAGGATTTTATATCCAGCTAAACTATTGTTTGAAGATAAGGGTGCAATAAAGGTGTTCTTAAAAAATACTATAAAACTTTAGCACATGAAGACTGACTTTGAAAGCACCCTCAGGGAAAACAGTCCTTTGAGAAGACAAATAAATTCAGGAGAAAGCATCAAGATATGGGAAGTTGCACTGATAACATAGTAAATGTTATTGTTTGTCAAACTAGTGGGCTCCAAATATTATAAGAATATTACACAGACAATACAGTGTACTTCTTATTATTATATTATTCTTATTATATCACATAAGATTAACTTGCCTCATTGTTGGAAATGCTAAATTTGATGTATTGTAAAAGTATATTTTCCCTTTATAATGGTTAAGTAATCTGTGGGGTAATACTTAGATCCCTAATAAATTTCCACCCCATGGTTTTAGGATCTATTATTAATCCTTGGCTTACTTATTAAATTGGGGGCAAAATGGTGATTTTCTAATTCAATGTACACATTGGCTGGCATTCTTCTCTAAAGAAAATATTTCTTTTTCTCCCATCCCTTCCCCCTTTATGACTCATAGATTTGTTGTGGGGTTTTTTTGTTTGTTTGTTTTTTATTCAACATATTACAACCCAATAACAACATTATTCCTTTCGATGCTCAAAATGTTCCATACATAGCTTGTATTTTTATGTCTCTCAAAGACTCTAGTTAAGCCAAGGGAGAAAGCAAAATGCAGTGGGATGAATGTGGGTTTTGGAGTTAGACAGCTTTGCAGGAAACTTCCACTTACTAATAGTGTAACAATAACCAAGTTATTTAAAACTATGGAGCCCCAATTTATTCACCTACAAATAATGGTAACAATACCTGCTTCATAAGGCAGGAAACAAGTCTGTGTGGTTCACTCCAAGGAGGCACTTAATGAACACCTGCTGGCTGTGTAAAGCACCTAGAATAGTGCCTGCTCTAGAATAGTGGCACAAGGAAGTTGTTGTTTTGGTTCACCTTCCTATATAATAAAATTTCTCCTTGCTACTTAACTATTTTTGAGACCTTTTTCTGTGTGAACCATTCTACTGGCCATCACAGAAGAAATGAGGCTGAGACTCCATCTATTCAACTTAGCAATCAAAATGATGATGATAGTTGTTATATGGACTAACCTTTGTATAGTGCTTACTATGTGACAGGCACTGTTCTAAGTTCTTAATTAACTTATTTATTCCTCACAACAACCTTGTGGGGTAAGGGCCAGTATCCCCGTTTTAAGATTAGGAAAGTGAGGTACAGAAAGTTTAAGTAACTTGCCACATAGCCAATAAGTGGTGGAGCCAGGATTCACATACTGGCAATTTGGCTTCAGACGTGTTCTTTTACCCACTACACTATGATAAAGGACAGCTTTTAAAAGTAAAAGTAAAAGGTGTTCTTTATACAGGAGACTGTATAATAGAACATATGACATTTAAAGAAGGACACACTTTATGGCACAGAGAAGGCAGTGAAGATGTAAGGATCTTGTCTTAAAGTCTACTGCATCATAATGTGTTTTAAAAGATCACATTATGGAAGATGCTGAGACCATTACAGAGGAAGCCCTCATTTCAAGAACTTGAGGAACTAAAGGCAATTAAGCCTTAGAAAATTAGAAGTAAATGCCAGCTCTTATCTTCATCTGGTGTTTTATGGCAGCCATTCAGTGATATACAGGGCTATGTTCGAATAACCCACCAGATGGTCCAGCTGTGAGAACGTTATTGTTTCCTACCAATTCATATTATTCCCACGGCTTCACAAGTTTTAGTTCTTGAACCTTCTGGGAAAAAAAAAAAAAAAATACCACAGCTCTTTCTTTAAGCTATGAGAAAATAATAAGTTTCCTAAATCCATCACAGAAGTTTCCTCAGATATGTAGGTGAATTCACAGGCAAATGTCAATGCTTTATATAATCTCCTTTAAAAGTCTGCATGCTTATTTTATAGGACCTTTACCTGAAAGAGGGACTAGAGATTTGATAGAAGGTTTTCATTTGAGCAGGCCACGTGCTGTGGCTACCACTGTCACTTAGTTAACACACTTTGTGAAAAAACAGTCCCCCAATTCTCAAAGGCCATTTTGTTATTTCTTTTTACACTCTTACCTTCTTCAGCGTTATGGGGAATTGCTTGCCTAATGTTATTTGAGTGAGCATACTGGTCATTCACATGCACTATATCTTCCCAGCTATCTGTATCCTACAAGAAAGATAAGCAATAAGAACTCACATAGAGTGAATTATAGCCTAATAATTAGTATCTCATGTATTAGGAAATGCAAGGCTGGGAGCTATGCAGCCATTCAAACAGTTAAGCATGAGTTACCACACTATAATTCAGGGCCTGAAGCCTGTTCTATACATAGCAGCAGATGTCCCTTTGGCTGGAAGAGGGAAGCCAGTAGTAATCTGGGGGGAAAAAAAAGTGATCTTTTTATAAAATGTCAGAGTGACCCCATTTCTGCTCTGTCCCAACACTAAGGCATATAAAACTCATGTAAATTCCCCTGAAGCCATGCTGGCATTGATCCCAGCCTCCCTCAGCCTCCTTGTGGGACTTGGAGGGCCAGTGAGGGATTCCCTGCATTTACCCAGCATGAGTAACTCTCCTTTGTCCCAGTACAAAGGAGTCCTGCTCCAACAAGCAAACTCCCTACACTCTCACCTGCCCTCGAAGACCCTCCTGGAGGCTCCATTTGCGTTTGTTCCTGTGTGTGTGTCCAAGATTAAGCGGTCCATGGCATTGCAGGAAAGTGGGCCATCTAGGAACTTCTTACCACGGCCCAGCTGGGGCTGCCGCGTTTCAGATGCCCTCGCTGTCCGCTCTCATCTTCTCTCACGTTGCTCCAGCCACACTGGGTGCATTGCCGATCCACACAAGCCAAGTGTACACACACCTCAGGTACTTCACCCTCCTTCCACCTGGAAGACCCTTGAGTCAATCTGCATGGCTTGCTTCTTCAAGTCTCTGTTCAAATGCCAATTCCTCAGAGACAAAGAAAGGAAAAGGAATCAAATAAGGATTAGAATAAGGATGGGAAACAAGGCCTCAGAGAATCCTTTCTAGACCCTTACTCAATAGCATCCCATGTCATTTTTTTTTCTGTACCCGACATCCTTTCCCCGCACCCCCCCCCCAAAGCACTTATTACTACTTGGTATTAAATCTTGTGTTTACAGTTGGTTCTGTCTCACTCACTACATTGTAAGCTCCATGAAGCCAGTTTTTATTGTTGTGTTCTCTCTTATCCTCCTATCCTCAGCTCTCAGAACACTGCCTGACACGTCATAGGCACTAAAATATTTGTCAAATGAAAGAATGAATTAATGCTCTTTAGTTTCAAGGAATAAAGAGCCAGAACTTCCTTTCTTTCTTTTAAGGAGAAACTTGAGTGCTTTAACTAAGTCTTTGGTGTCTTCACAGATAGACTTTCTTTTCAACTTTGAATGACTTACTGGCTTGGGATGTGATGGTGGGGGCAGACCTGCAAGATTTTGCTCTGGAAATGGACAGAATCTGGTGTTCCCTTCTACTTACAGAGAAAGTTGGATTGAGAAGCAAAAGTTACTTGGCCTGTGCCCTTTTAAGAATATGATCTTGAGTTGTAAAGCACTGAAGAAAACTTGCCAGTTCAAAGCTTCTGAGTTCTTTGTAGTGCTTAAGAAGGAAACCCAAGAAGACACATTAATGAGACTTTGACTATGAATGACAATGCACAGAGTTTATCTTGGAATGGGACTGTTGAGACTAAAGAACAAATTTCTCAGCATAATAGGAATTTGCTGATTTATAAGGAAGATGGTAAAGAGATTTTGTTGGGAGAAAGGGAGCACAAGAAAATGGTGACAGCTAAGGAGGGAGACAGTGAGAGAATACAAAAGAGGAGATTATAGTCCTATTTCACCTATGCATTTAGTTCCCAAAATCCTAAATAAAATATTAGTGAACCAAATTCTACATTGTTAAGTATATTTCATAAAATATATTGAGTTAATTAAATATGTCAAAATGTATAAAATCAATAAAATATTAAAAATAATACATCAAGAATATAAGAGCACAGGCTGGTGATGCAACTGGAAAAAGACCTTGAATAAAAGGGGGAAAAGGTAAAGACAAATGAGTGTATACGGCTAAGAGACTTCAAAGTGTGTCAGGAGGTCATCAGAGAGGTAACGCTTATGCGTGTCTCAGCAGGATCTCATAGATGGCCAAGGTAGATACTACCACAAATAGTGGGGATCCTGAGGGCTCTGGAGACACCCAGGACCTATGGTCATGGCAGATAACCTCCAGAGTTTGGTGCCCTGCCAGTGGCCTTACTTTGGAGTCTGTGCTTTTGAGTGTGACAGAGTTGGACTCAGATGTGCCTTCTCTACACATGCCTCTTCTGTCCCTTTTATTTGAACCTATAGGTGGTGCTGGAGTTGGTAGGTGTACATCCAAGAGACTTTAATTTCTGGGCTGTCCATGTGCCAGCTGGGCCCTGAAATTCAACAGAGTTGCAATACCTACTTTCCAGTTAATTAGACTCACCCAGGACAACTAACAAGGAGATGATAATGGCCAACAACCATCCCAAGGAACTGAGAGAGTCTACAACTACAAGCAAGAGAGTCCCATCCATCTGCCCCACAGGATCAATTAGAGAGAGAATGGGCAACACCATCCCAGAATCCTCAGGATTGGAGAATGAACTATGGACTAAAGTAGATTTACTGGTAGTCTACTTTAGTCTTATTGTGATTCTAGCAATGGAAGAAACTATATCATTCATGAAGAAGCAGTGGCCACTAGAGGTTCTGAGGGCAGGGAAAGGGAAATACAGGTGAAATATGGGAGCATTTTGGGGACTTGGGAATTTTCCTGAATGACATTACAATGACAGATATGGGTCATTACCTATCTTGCCGTAACCTACAAAATTGTGCGGGAGAGAGTGTAAACTACAATGTAAACTATAATCCATGCTTAGTGGCAATGTTCTAAAATGTTTTCATCTATTGTAACAAATGTACACACTAAGGAAAGATATTGTTAATGTGGGAAAAATGTGGAGGTATGGGAAGTGGGGCATATGGGAGTCCCCTACATTTTTATGTAACATTTATGTAATCTAAATACTTTATTTTAAAATTTAAAAATATTTTTAAAAAAGAATCTAAAAAACAGAAAATCAATCTCAGAAGACATACTGTAATTTATGACATTAATAGACTGAAAGAGAAAAATCATGTGATTATCTCAATTACATAGAAAACATGTGATAATGTTTAACACTTAGCTTTTTAAAAAAAATAGAAATCTAGAATAGCAAGGGACAGCCTTAACTTAGTAAAACTTAAATACCAAAAGCCCTAATATTACACCTAACAAAGGAACTTAGACGCATACCTTTTACAATCAGGAATAATGTAAGGATACCCACTATTGCATGTGCTGCTGAATACAGTATTGGAGGTTCTGGCCAATGTGATAAGAAAAGGAAAAATGTGTTTATTGATAACTGCATCTTAAAAATTTCCCTCTATTACTGATATGGGTACATTCCACAAGTTGATATTATTTTCATTTTCATTCAATTCCAGATATTTTCTAGTTTCCCTTGTAACTTCCTCCTTAACCCAAGGCTTGTTTAGAAGTGTGTTGTTTCATTTCCAAATATTTGGGGGGTTTCTGTATTTTGATTTCTCATTTAATTCCATTATGGTCAGAGAACTTAAATGATTCAATTATTTTAAATTTGTTGAGGTTTGTTTTATGACCCAGAATACAGTCCATCCTGGTGATTACTTGATGTTCAATTGAAAAGAATGTAAGTTCTGCTGTTGATTAAATGTCAATTAGATCAAGTTGGTTGAGAGAATTATTCAGGTCTTTAGTACCCTTAGTTACTTTATGCTACTTTGTTCTAACAATTATTGAGAAAGGAGTGTGGATTTAATTGTGAATTTGTCTATTTCTCCTTTCAATTCTATCAGTTTTTGGAATTCTCTTACTAGACACAGCCACATTTAGGATTGTTATGATAACTTCTCGATGCCTTTACCTTATTATCATCATGTAATGTCCCTCTTTATACCTGCTAATATTCCTTGTTCTGAATTTTACTTTGTCTTATATGAATATAATCATTCTAGCTTTCACTTGATTTTTGTTTGCATAGTATACCTTTTTCCATTCTTTTACTTTCAACCGTGTATCATTATTATTGAATGAATTTCTTGTAGATAGCTTATAGTTGCCTTTCCCACCCACAGACACTTTTTAATCCAGTCTGCCAATCTGTTTTTTAATTGGTGTATTTAGATCATTCACATTTTACATTATTGATATGCTCAAACTATAGACTACCATCTTGCTAGCTGTCTTCTATTCGTTCCATCTGTTTTGTTCTGTGTCTGCTTTTTTCCTTTACTTCCTGCTTTACATCTTCACCATTGGTTTTTTTTATTTAAACCTCTTTTTAAATTTGAGTGGTTGCCCTAGAGTTTACAATAGACATCTCCAAAAAATATTATACTGCTTCTTGTTTGGTGTAAGAACTAAACCTTAGAACAATATACTCCCAAGTTCTTCCTCCCATTTTTGGTGCTGCTTTCATAAATTTTAATTTTTTATATACTTTAAAACAAGTATACTTTATATATACTTTAAAACAAAATACATCAATACTATTTTTCTTTGGACAATTATCTCAGAGCAAGTAAAACTAATTTTTAAATGCATTTTATATTTACTTTCATTCTAACCATTTCCAAAGAGCTTCATCTCTTTGTATTAATTCAAGTTTCTATCTGATATCATGTTCCTTCAAACTGAACTTCCTTTAGCATTTCTTGTGGTGCAGGTTTGCTGGTAATGAATTCTGTCAGTTCTTTGCATATATGAAAAAGTCTTGGTCTTTAATTTTGATAGATATTTTCACTGAATTCTGGGTTGATAGGTTTCTTTTAGAAGTTTAAAGAGGTCACTCTATTGTCTCTAGCTTGCATAGTTTCTGATGAGATGCTTGATCGATTTTTTTTGTTCTTTTGTATGTATTTATCTTACTGCCTTTAAGACTTTATCTTTGGATTTTAGTCACCTGGATATGATAAGTCAAGGTATAGATTTATTCTGCTTGGTGTTCTGAGGTTCTTAGTTTGATATCCTTTGTTCTCAGCCATTATCTCCTCAAATATTTTTTCTGCCACATTCTCATCTTCTCTTGAGATTCCAGTAGCTATTCTCCAATAGCTCTTGATGCTCAGTTTGTTTTTTTTTCCTCCCCACTCTTTCTTTTGTATTTCAGTTTGGGTAATTTCTATTGATCTCTATTCAAGTTCACCAATTCTTTCCTCAGAAGTGTCTAGTCTACTTATGAGTCTGTCAAAAGCATTCTTCATCTCTGTTGCCATGTTTTTTCTTCCTAGTATTTTCATTTGACTGTTTCTTACAGCTTCCATATTTTTGCTGATATCCTCCATCTGTCCATGCAGGCTGTATACATTTTCTAAATGAACCTTTAGCATATTAACCCTATTCTGTGCAATAGTTTCAACATCTGAGTCAATGAGTCTAGTTCTGTTGATTATTTTGTCTCAAGAGTTTCTTGCATGTTCATAATTTTTCACTGAATGCTGGATATCATGTGTAGTATAGTACAGATGGAGACAGTGTTTATGCCTAGAAATGGGCACTCTTCTGCTAGGATATTAGTCTGTGTTTGGGGGGAGAGTAAGCTCAGGAATTGAGCTGAGTTTGAGTTTTGTTGTTGCTGCGGTTATCCTCAACACACCATACACTTAAATATCCTCTAGCATTCCCTGGAGACTGGCTTGCCAGCGGGATTTTCTTAAGGTTTCTGCTCCATCTTCAGCTTTCTGCCTTACCTGTGCACCTGTGCCATAAAGAAGACCTCCCCTTTCCCCAGAAGTAGACTGTATTTCTGGAGACTCAGTGCTTTCTGGCTTTGGGGAGAGATGGAGGAGGAAGACAGAGAAATTGTCCGCTCTTTTCATCCTGCCTTGGTACTTAGGCTCTGTGCCCCTGGGTCTGTCTGAGTAATCCTACCTTTCACATAGGCATGAGGAGATTAAGAGACCTCTAAGTCCTGGGCCTCAGGTAGTTTTTTGCTCTACTTTCAGGCATTATTTTTAAAAAAGATTTATTTTATTTCTCCCCACCCCTTTGTTGTTTGCACTTGCTGTGTCTGTTCATCTTCTTTCTTTCTTTAGGCACCAGGAACTGAACCCAGGAACTCCGATGTGGGAGGGAGGCGCCTAATCGCTTCAGCTACCTCCATTCCCTGCTTTGCTGTGTCTCTCATGTTTTTCCTCCTGTGTCTCTTGTTTTGCCATCTTGTTGCATCAGCTCGCCACACCTGGCCATCATGCCAGCTCGCTCTCTTGTTTATCTTCTTTAGGAGGCACCGGGAACCTCTGCTCCCTGCTTTGTTGTGCCTCTCATTATGTTTTTCCTCCTGTGTCTCCTGTTGCGTCATCTTGTTGTGTCAGCTCGCCATACCTGCCTGTCGTGCCAGCTTGCTATCTTCTTTAGGAGGTACTGGGAACCAAACCACAGCCCTCCCATGTGATCAGTGGGAGCTCAATTAGTTGATCCACATCCACTTTACCCTGGCATTTTCTTTTACCTATCTCCCAACCTCAATGCGTCTTCACTGCGCCATAGAGGTTTCAGAGTTTGCTGCTCCCCTCACCCCATGTTTTAAGGCTTTCGTTCCTTGAGAGAAGGGTTCAAGCAGCTGCATGAATTTCTCACCGCAGTGGCTGCTTTCCTCCTGCAGGCCTGCACCACTGAGGTAGGCTTTGTCTAGGCATCCACTTGACCCTAATCTTTCTCGTAATCATTGGTGAAGAAGGACCTGCAAGTGGATTTGGATACCCCTTGCGTCGGTAGTACCCAGGTTTTTATATTCTTTTTTTAAAAATCTGGTTGTGTCGTCATCTTTTTGGTGCATCACTGCAGCCTTGCGCCTCCTCCCACTGAGCAGGTCTGGAATGCCTTTTCTCCTTTTTTACCAGGAGGTCCCAGGGATCAAACCCAGATCTTCCATATGGTAAACGGGAGCTCAATTGCTTGAGCCACAGCTACTTCCCTTATATTCTATTTTTTTTTTTTTAAAGTGGTGAATTTTTTTCTAAAAATCAAATGAGCAATACCAAATGGTGAAGAAAATACCGAGCAACTGGAAATCTCATACATACTGATAGTGAGATTTCAAAATAGAACAGCTACTTTTCAAAAACCTGTGGTGATTTCTTTTTTTTTTTTTTTTTTTTATTTTTTATTATGGGTAAGAATCAAAATTCTCACAATACATACAAACATTTGCAAAATGATATATAAATATATATGCATATATGTGTATTTGCTTACAAAAATGTTATTTATATATATATATATATATACATGTATTTTAAGAGGTGCTTAGATTACCCAAAATATTACACGAAACCCACTGGGATTCCCATGTTGCCCACCTCCCACACCTCCCCCCACATCCCACACAAACAACTCCCACAGTGTGGCCCACCACCCTCAATGAACTTACACATCCTGGAGCCTTGCCACCAATCATAGACCACAGTTCACACTGTAGACCACACTCTCTCCCACTCAGTTCTTAGTGGTGTGTGCTGATTTAAAATGGCCTACATCCGTTGCCACAACAGTACTCAGGATAACCTCCAACTCCCAAAGAAGCCCCTGTATTTCAACTGCTCATCCCCTCCCTACCCCAAAAGTGTCAAGTGGCCACTGGCTCCACCTCATTGTTATAATTTCTTGCATTGCTAGAATCACCATATGTGAGCAAGAGAATACCATCAAGTCCACTCTAGTCCATAGTTCTTCCCCCAATCCAGAGGCGACTGGGATGGTGATGTCCACTCCAACTCCAAGTGAGAGAGGGCTTATATCCCATGGATATGGTGGCTGGGATGATCCTGCCTGCAGATGCAGGCCCTCTCCATTCCCTGGGATGGCCATTGCCCATCGTTGTCTCCTCGCCAGGTGACTTGGATGAGTCCATTGATCTGTAGGGTAGGAGTTGCAGCTCCACCTAGATTTCATGCACACCTGGCACATAGGTAGGCGGGAGGCTCCAGTCTCTGGAAGTATACTTAAAAACTCCAGCATCACATATAGGTTTGAATAGAAGGGACTGGTGAACCATGTGCAGGGAGGACTTATTTGAGTCTAATTCAGTCACTCTCAGGAGCACAGATTCCAAAAGAGAACCCACTGATAAGGTATCAGTCTCTGGGGCTATCCCCCCTTATATAGGACCAGGCTGTCTCCGGAGCTCTCAGGAATCCCACTGAGTGGGGTGATAGGCACTTAGATGTTCTATGATCTCCTACTGAGGTGTGCATAAGAGTTACCTCTGGGATGACCTCCCGACTCTCTTTGAAGTCTCTTAGCCACTTGAACTCATTTGTCTTTACCATTTCCCCCTTTTATTCAAGGTCTTTTTCCAGTTGTGTTGCCAGTTGGCACTTGGGAAAAGTTTTCAATTAGCAATAATCGTGCCTTGGATAAACCTCATTGGCTACGATCCTGCCACTGCGCAAAGCTGCCAGTTGGCACTTGGTATTAATCCCTCATTGCCAGGGAGGCTCATCCCCGGGGGTCATGTCCCACGTTGGGGGGGAAGGTAATGCAATCATATTATCAGTTTGGCTTAGAGAGAGGCCACATTTGAGCAATAAGGAGGCTCTCAGGTGGCAACCCTTAGGCACCCCACAACTGCAGGCTAAGTCTCATTTACAAGAGCAAAGACTCACAAGGGTAGTTATCAATAAAAAAAAAAAAAAAAAAAAAAAACCATCAGTGGGTCATCCTATTTTGACAGGTACTGTCCCTACACTCAGAGGACTATTGCTGCTCCCTTGGAGACTGTGGCAGAGCTCTCCAGGCTGGGAATTCAGATTCCCTCATTTATTGTGTGATTATCCACCCATCGTGACCATGCCCCATCCCCCGATCCTTTGAATGATTTTGTATATCTTTCATGTATATTCGGATGAACCAATCCCCACGAAACCCCTCCCCAGACACCCCCCCCAAAAATCCCCTGCAGTACCCATTGTAACCCTTCTGTGATCCAAATCCTCCATGAACATTTAGTCCGTAAAATAATCAAATACACTTACTAGGAAAAAGAAACAAGTGTGATAAGCTTACATGCAAGAGACAAACATAAGGAAACTCAGGGGAAAAAAAAAAAAGAGAGAAGGAAAAAAAACAAATAATCAAACAAAGA
>JAKSZT010054583.1:5234565-5288314 GCA_026826555.1 Tolypeutes matacus
GTTGGTCCATGATATTTGTTTGGATAGCTTTGATTAGTTGTTCGATGTACTGCATTGCTTCCTGGTTTTTATTTTGTGCACTGGACTGGTCCATGTTTTCCAGTTTCTCAGAGTCATTTGTATTTTTCTGTTGCCCTCTTGTCATCATATTATCTTGATGGGTTTGTTCAGTTGATTAGCTTTTCTCTATGCTCTAGAATTTTATTTAGCTGTTGGTTCTGCGTGTGAGTTAAGTTTTCTCTTTGGCAGTTTTCCTTCTTATTTTATTTCCTTGCTTCTTTCTATGTTCCCTTGAAGGCAAAAGGTTAGGGCCAGAGGAATCAAAAGATGTAAGGAAGGCAGAAGGATAATAGAAATATTGATAAAAGTTAGAAGAGGGGCAAAATGAGACTTAATGAGATGAATATTTAACTTGTGTAGGCAGTGTAGAGTACTAGGAAAAAATATGGAGTTCCTACAATGGACTGGGAAAACAAATGGAGGAATATATATATATATAGTGATTTAGAAGGCTAGAATTATGAGGAGGGAGAGAAATAGTAGAGAAAGGTCTGAAAGGAAAAAGTTAATACTAATAAAAAAAAAAAAAGAAAAAAGAAGAAGAAGAAAAAAAAATAGTTGGGATAGAAATTGACACCCTTAATTTGTGGGCCTATGAAAAAATGTTGTCTCTAAGAGCCACAACAGAAAACAGAAGGCAGAAACATGTAGGAAGGATAAACGATAGTTTGTAATACAGAATTAATATATACAGCGAGTGGGAAATTACTGAATAAGAAGCCCAGCAAAGAAGCGACCAGCTGGCAGCACCTATTTAAAAAAAAAATAGAAGGAAAAAGGAAGGGGGAGGAAAATGGGAATAATAGCAATAGACCAGAAAGTAATAGAGAGAAACAAAGATCCACACAGGCAAGCAGTCAAACAGAGCTAAGGGGGGTCAATGATTCCCCTAGGGTCCACGTGGATCCTTCCTGCCTACTTGTGTTTATCAATGAATTTCCCCATAGGGTTCTATATGCAGGTCCTGAAGCAGCTTTTAGCTATTAAACTAAATTAAAAAGAATTTATTTTTCATTTGTTGAGGTGACCTCACTTTTTTTTTTTTTTTTTTAGCCAAATGCAGGACCCAAAATAATTCCTCCTCTAGACCAACCCCCTTACAGAAGGGACCCTAGCTGGGCCCGTGGAAATTAATCAAGCACGTTCCACTTTCTGGACTCCCCAGGTTAGCTGAAGCTCTGATGTTAGTCAGTGAGGAGTGCTAAAGATGGCGGATTCCGCCCCTTCTGGCGCCGAGCTCCAGCGTCACCAGGCTGCTCAGTAAATCAGTTTGAGTGCAGATTCACGTCTGCTCTCAGCCTGATGCTGCTTCAGGTCGGCTTATCTGCTCCCCAAAGCTATGGTGCAGTGCAGGCAGCCAGATCAATGTCTAAAAATATAAAATTCCCTTCCCTGTCTTCCAACCGAACCCTCCCTTTTTTGTGAAGTGGCCCTTCCTCCTGGCTCCGCAGCGGCCCAGGTCTTATCCCTAGATGGCTAGGGAAATCAGCTCCGTTCCCTGACCAAAATCCCCCCTCCGGTTCACTGGGTGCTGGTTAGCTCGTTTGCTCTGTTCACACAAGGTCCAAGGGGCACCAGGCAGCCAGATCCCCAGAAAATAAAACTTTTTCGCACCGCCCGCGGCTCCAAATGGCCGTTTTATTTTTTTTTCCCTAACCACGGGGCTCAGCCACCTGTGCCAACCGCCACCGGCAGCCTCAAAACTCACGAATCTCCACCGTTCGGTCCACGCCGCCGATCTGCGCAGATAGATGTCCCAAGCTTCTCACTCCACGCGTGCACAGCACAGACCTCCGGGCAGGACCCCGTCCACAATCCGCCTCGCTCTGGGAGCTTGCAGTGTGCGCCCTCCTACACTAACGCCATCTTGCAGCTCTCTCCCCCCTTACATTCTTATAATATCCTACTTCTAACCCTTAGCAGTTAATTTTAAAAATTAGCATATTCTTCTTACCTCTTGGTCTGGTGGCTCCAGTTTTTTCCTGAGCTCTGCCAATAGTGAACCAGAGTTGGGGTCCTGTTCCTCCTTGGAAATCTCTGCCTCCTCTTAGATTTTAGGCTAGTTATTTTCTGTGACCTCAATTCTCTGGTAGATTCAAGATTTATGATTTTGTTGATTATCTAGGTTTTACTTGCTTGTTAGGGTAGGAGCAATATACTTTCCGGCTTTCTACATCCTAATTGGAAGCCAGAAATTCTGATACTCATTTTTAGATTGTTTCATGTTCAATGATGTAAGTTCCCACTGGTTCCTTATATTTTCAGTAAAAGTCCATTGCATTATTAAAGGGACTTTGGCAAAAGGAGGAAAGAGGGATGAAACAGTAGAAAGAAAGGACAGCAACTGGAAGATGACCAAGAGAGGATCAAGAATTGTACTGATAGCAGCTATTTGCAATCAGGGTGAAAGGCAACCACCAGAAAAACATAAGCTCTTCTTCCCAAACTGGGAAGAATTTGACTGGGAAGGCTCTTTGACTTCCCACAGTTATGTGGAAAGGAGGGTTCAACTAATTTTGTGTGTTTAGTAAAGCAAACAATGATCCCCAAATGCTGTTACTCAGATTATAGGCATAGAGCCAAGTCATTACAGCTGTTTGTCATCAAGCCTCAGTAAGGTAGCTCTGGTCTAAAGATGGAAAATTAAGCTCTTTGCAAGAGAAAAATCAAACTAAAGTCGTGAGTTTATTCAGACTCCCAATTTTCACCACACCTCTGAATACAGTTATCTGAATCTTGCCACAGTAGAGGAAAAAGCTCAGAATATTTGAGTGCCTTCTTTGTATAAAAGAAATAATACAGTTTGGCTTTCTGCATTATCCTATTTATTAGGCATTCTGATGAGCGAACTCAGGATTTAATTTTTATCATATTGTGTGTTGGGGGTGAAGGGGGTAGGAATCATTTTAGAGACCATCTCAGCGCCTGAGTAATTTTTTTCCAGTCTAGCAAGATCAGATGGTCTGATTTCCTTGCTCAGTGTTTTTGGTAGAAAAGGCAATTTTCAAGACTGAAATAGCAATTTCTTAGCCATCACTGAGGCTCTTAAAATCAATTTTAAAGCTCCCATGGACTTCCATGTGTAAATGAAAGAAGACTCCCAGAAATACACATCTCTCTATTTTGAGAAAGACCTCACTCAAGCATAACGCTAATACAATTTATTACACCAAAAGTAAAGTTGTATTAGAGTGAGCTCATAATAGATGAGTAAATACACTTCACAAGAACAGGGTTGGCATGTCTGCTATCCTGAGTTGGTCTCCTTCAGCTTCGGTGCCTTCTTAAATATCTCATTCTTACATTGGCCCTGCTGACATAGGAGAGGACTGTCCTCCTTAGAGAGGTGTTTTGAAACCTTTCAGACCCTTGAAACCTCAGCTCTAACCCTTAGATGGGTCACTAATCTTTGACTATTCTGAGGCAGATTAAGCATTCAACCAGTACTTTAAAATGAAAGCAAAAGAAACCTGCCCCCAGGTGCACACTATCCCGCATGTCCCCCAAGTATCTTAAAAAAAAAAAAAAAAGAAAGTATATAAATAAATAAATAAAAAGAAAATTTAAAAATATTAACCCCCACTCCCTCTCCAAAAAAGAAAGCAATAAAGTCAAGTTGGAGTATTCCCCAGCCCAACAGCTCAGGTTCATATCCCAGGCTTAAGGCAAACTTACCAGCTAGGTGGCCTCAAGCAAGAGGAGTGATTTCTTTGCACCTAAGCTTCTCTGTTAGAATGAGAATGTTAATAATAGTGCCCAAGGTGCAGCAAGATGACCACAGCAGCAAGATGACACAGCAAGAAAAACATAATGAAAGATACAACAAAGCAGGGAGCAGAGGTGGCTCAAGCAATTAGGCACCTCCCTCCAACATCGGAGGTCCAGGGTTCAGTTCCCAGTGCCTCCTAAAGAAACAAGGAAGACGAACAGACACAGCAAGTGCAAACAACAAGGGGTTGGGGAGAAAAAAATAAATAAATCTTAAAAAAAAAAAATAGTAGTGCCCATCTCATAGGGTTGATGTGAGAAGAATTGCAGCCAAAGCACTTAGGCTAGTAGCTAGCAAACATATATACAGAAAATGTTGAATATTTGTTATTACTACTACACCAAATATCAGGCCAACTTGTTACCCACCCTATCACCTCATTTCATTCATTCAACAGATTCTCGAGCATTGGCTATGTCCAGGTTCTCCTCTAGGAGCTTATATGTAGTAAAGTTAAGAACACAGGCTTTGTCCCTTTGGGCACCTACCAGCAAAATACTACATCTCTCTGAACCTGAGCTTCCTCTTCAATAAGATGGGACTCATCAGGATAAGAACTAGGGTGAGGCAAGCAAGGCATTTGCACAAACCTGAGAGTGAGCATCTCTAAATTTTCTACCCTTGGTTCCTTGCTTGCCTCACCCTTGTCCTAACTTCTGGGAGTAAGGATACCTTCTTCTCATAGTTATTGTATGAATCATGGAGTTAAGAAAATAGAGAGGGAAGTGGATGTGACTCAAGTGATTGGGCTCCCGCCTACCACATGGGAGGTCCTGGGTTCGGTCGCCAGTGCCTCCTGGAGAAGACGAGAAAGACAGCAAGCTGGCGCGGCAAGCTGACACAAGTTGACGCAACAAAAGACAACAAAGCAGAGGGTGGAGGTGGCTCAAGCAATTAGGTGCCTCCCTCCCACACAGGAGATCCCAGGTTCAGTTCCCAGTGCCTCCTAAAAGGAAGACAAGTACACAACAAACAGACTCAGCAAATACAAACAACGAAGGGGTAGGGGGAAATAAATATATAAAATAAATCTTAAAAAAAAAGAAAATAGAGAAAAGGTTGGTTATTTTTACCTGGGATAGGGGTAGATTTGGGAAGGCTTGTCCAATAAGGGTATACTGGGCTGAGTCTTAAAAGATGAGAAGATGTTTACTAATGCCTGCATTGATTTGTTCCCTGCAGGAATATCAAAAGATGAATGATGTCTTCTTTGAAAGTGACAATATGGCTTAGAAGTGATGACAGGAGCTAAAAGCTATTATTTATTTGGCATCAAATATGTGCATTGCCTGACTATGCCTTTTTACAAATAATTGTCTTTAATAGCCTTAAAGCTGGTATTGCTATCTCCATTTTACAGCTTAGCCTCAAAGAGCTAAATCCAAGGAAGCATAAAGGTTACATAGTGTATTAGTTTTCTACTGCTAATGTAACAGATTTACACAGGTTTAGTGACTTAAGAACAACCCAAATTTGTTATCTTATAGTTCTGGAGGTCAGAAGGCTTTTAAGCATTGGAGTGATGTAACTAAATCAGTATTTTACATAAATAATCCTGGAATCAGAATGTAGCAAGGAACTGTAGGAAGAGAAAAGCTATTGGTGTTAGAGTCCAGTGAGAAATGATGAAGCAGCAGATAGAGGAATAAAGAAAATGGAGTGGATTGAAGGATCTTTCAGAGGCAGAGTCCTCAGAGCCAAATGAGCCATTGGATATGGAGAGGGAAGGAGAAAAAGGAATTTAAAAATGAATCTTCGATTTTCTAGCCTAGATGATTGGGGGAATGGTGATCCATCTTTACATTGAAATTTGCTTACAGCTGCTTTACAGTTTATTCATTCATTTCAGCCATTAATTTACTCAACAAACATTTGTTCAGTGCCTACTATCTGCCAGGGTGTTGTTTTAGCACTTGGGATACACAAATGACCCCAAACACCAAAATCCCTGCCCTCAAGGAGCTTATCTCCTGGCTGTGGTAGACATACATAAACAATAACATAATAAATAAGCACATATAGATATACTAGAAGGTGGTGAAAACTATTGACAAAAAGAGAAAAGCAGGATAAGAAGTATCAGGAATACTAAGAGTGAGAGGGTGGGATGCAATTTTTACAGGATGGTTAGAGTAAACCTCAATTAGAAGGTGGCATCTGAGTAAAATCTTGAAGGAGATGAAGGAATTATGGACATCTGGGGAAATGCATTCCTGGTAGAAGGGATAGCTAGTGCAAAGGCCCTGTGGTAGGAGTATGCCTGCTATGTTTGAAGAAAATCAAGGAAGGTACTGTGGCTGGAACAGAGTGAGTGAGAGGACAAGTAGCAAAAAACGAATCTTCTATTCAAGAGGGAGCAAATGACTTGATAAGGAATTGGGCTCGTCCATGAAGGGAAAAGTCAGAAGGAAAGACAGAGCAATGCAGTCCCTTGGCCACAAATCGGAAGTGCTCTACACACATCTGACTGCCCTCTCTTTTTGAAATCTAGTCATTCTTGGTTCCTCTTGAGATAAAATGTAACCAAGTGTAGCTGTTTGGCAGTTTGATGTAATTATGAATTCCAAAAATATATATTGAATCATGCTTGTAAACTGATCTGTTAATCAGTTAGGATTAGGATTAAGTTAGGATTAGGGCATTGATGGGGCCACGTTAGTAGGGCATTGAGCCCCACCCCTTGGTGGGTGGGGGAATCGAATATAAAAGGCAAGGCAACGGACAGAAGGAGCAGTTTTGAGCAGTTTCGATGTTGGAGTCTTGAGCTGGAACCCCGGGAAGTAAGAGAGTTTGGAGAGAAGGCCCCAGGATAGAGACAAGACATTTGCCTGATAGTCTACAGCTGGTCTAGTGGAGAGAAGCAAAGCCTAGAGAGCCTCATAGTCTAAAGCTGACCTTGTGGAGGAAACAGAGGAGCTAAGCCTAGAGAGAAACACAGCCCCGGGAAGAGAGGAACCCAAGAAGCCTGAACTGTGGCAAATGTTGGCAGCTGTCTTGCTCTAACACGTGGCAACAGACTTTGGAAAGGGAAGAAATTTATGCTTTATGGTCTGGTAACTGTAAGCTTCCACCCCAAATAAATACCCTTTATAAAAACCAACCAGTTATTGGTATTTTGTATCAGCACCCCTTTGGCTGACTAATACACCAAGTAAAAGCTAATGTTTGCTGAGCTCTAACCACATGGCAGGTTCTATATGAATTAACTCATTTGATCCTCAGAACTGCTCTGTGATGTAGAGAGGATGATTAGCCCCATTTCACAGCTGAAGAAATTGAATCACAATGATTTTAAATAAAAAATGTTCAAGATGACGTAGCTAGAAAGAGGCAGAGCTGGGATACAATTGCACTTAGCCTCTCATCCCCATACACTTGGGATACATACCTGCACAAAATGCTAAAAAGCATCAGAAAGAAGTCCTTTCTGGCTAGAAAACAAAAACAAAAAACTCCCCACCTTCCTTAACATCCAATCATTAACTCTTCATTCTTGAGATAAGCACTGTGGGAAACTTGGGTGACATGACGAGCTCCTTCCCCCAAAGAGTAGACGAATCCGTCCATCCTTTCATTCCATAAGAGCAAGTGAGTACCTACGAGTCTTAGGCTCTAGGCTAGGATTTTTCTCCATGGTAGGGAGGACTTGGCAGCTGGAGAGTGTATGCAAAAAAAAAAAAAAAAAAAGAAAACGAAAAAGAGAAAAAGAAAAGGTGGAGCAGCAAGGACAAATTTCACTTATTGGAAGTTTTGCCTCCGGTGATACCCACATTCATCACTAAGTAACCAAAAAGTCACCACACGATATGACAATGCCCATCCTTTCTGCTGGATAACTCTCCCCCCACTCTAGTTGCCTTATATCTATAGTCTAGTTCTGGTCAGTTTTGTCACACTGTTATTACATATAGTAATGGTGTGTAAGATATTAGCCTGTCATTATATATAAATGTGTCTAAGGAAAACTCATTTCCAAGAATCATTTTTTGAAAATGAATCTAGAAGAGAGGTAAAAGCTTATTTTCTGTCTCCAAGGACAACATAAAGTAACTCTGAGGCTTGTAATGAGAATCATTTATGGTAGACTTTATGCCCCACAGGAAAACCGAAGCCACAGATACATTTAGGGGTGTTGTGTAAGGCTCAGGAAAGAGTTAAGCTGGAAATAGGAAGAAGCTTTCTACGGCTGCTGTGCCTGTGCCTTTGAGGGTGTTAATAGCCCAGCCTTTTCCCCACTTACCGCTCCTCTATTTATTTTATTATGGTTAATAACATGTGACCAGAAAATAATTTTTACCATTTTCCCTCTGGTGCCATTAAGTTTAATTTCCTTGTTTTAATAATATAGTACCAGTGACTTGTCTGACATTAGAACTTTTTTCTTCCAGTTATCCAATAAAGTAAAACTTTATTACAAAATATACATTTCACCCAACTCTCAATACCCAGAGTTTCTGCTATCCCTAAGTGTCTAATCCTGTATGTGTGCCTGGCATTTTCCTGATTTATTTGGCACTCATGACTTTCACCACTGGGATGTAAACTATGAAAGCAGAGATTCTGTGTCCTGTGTCACACAGCAGGTGTTCAAGAATGCTTGTCGAATGACTGATGAACACACTTCTCACCTCCGACCATACACAAAACAACCATTTGTCCATAAGAAGAGTCTGTCTATGAAATAGTTTGGAAAGTATTCTAATTTAAATGTTGACATCCAGAAAACTGGTTAATCATAGGATACTTTTTAAAAATTTTTTTCTTTTTTCATTCCCTCGTCTGTTTGCTCATTGTTTGAGCTCGTTTTTTTCTTTAGGAGGTATCGGGAATCAAACCTGGGACCTCCCATGTGGGAGGTAGGCGTTCAACTGCTTGAGCCACATTCGCTCCCTTAAGGATACTTTTAAAACTTTAAGTATAAAAGCATTTGTTGAATACTCACTGTCTACAAATGGAAGACCTTGTTCTGGGTGCTGAGGGCAAAATAAAGGTGCCCCAGGCACTGTGCTTGCCCTGCAGGAGCTTACAGCTCGGTATGAACCTGGTGATTACCTGCAGAAAGAACTAGAGGTGACCTCAAACCCAAATCCCTCCACCTCCAAAGCCTTGTCGTACCCATGGCACCCCTCACCTGGCACTTCCAGATGAAGATTCAGCATGAGGGCTCTGGAGCCAGGTTTCCTGAGTTCAACCCTGGCACAACCACATGCTAGCTCTGTGACTTTGGGCAAATTACATACCTTCTCTGTGCCTCAGTTCCCTCATTTGTAAAATAAGAATAAAAATTAGACTAGGCTCACAGGTCTTTTATGATGTGACATTAAAGGAGTTCATGTATGGAAAATGATTAGACTCATACCTGATACTGAATAAGAATTCAATTAATATTAGCTATTCTTTTGTGTGTATGATTGCTACTTTGTGACAAATTAGATTTTCCATGGCAGTCTTAGGCCACTGTTAATTTTTATTATATATTTTTAAGTAGAAATCTCTTTATTGCTTTTTAGAACGATACATGATCAATATAAAATATTTAAATTATGTAGAAAGAGAGAATGTTTCTCTGTGATCTCAACCCCAAGATAACCACGGTCCAGAATTTGGCAAACCTCCTTCCACACAATAATCTACCTATTTTGGAATGTGTAGATATATTTTTCAACAAAAAGGTATCATATTATACACACTGTCCAACAAACAGTCTATTTTTTTTAACTTAATGTATTAAAAGCATCTTTCTCTGTCAATATATAAAGACCTATATTATAATTTATATAACCATTACCTTGTTAGTGGGTATTTAGACCATTCACTGGCTCTATGGTATTTATAAGGGTTTGGGCTGCAGTGTGTGAACTAAACCACACATATTATGAAGGAAATGTTACTAAATTCCCAAAGAGCTCGGCAGATAGGAAACTTCTCAGTAAATATTTGCTTATTTGTTGATCATGTTAGAAGAACTGAAAAAAGCAGCAAAAGTGAGCTTTAACAACAGAAAGTTCCATTTGACCTAAAAAATATTTTTGACTAGCATGCTCCAACTATCTGCTTTGCAGGTTGTTGTGAAGATGAAATAAGGTAATGTATATAACGTGCCTGAACCTACGAAATGCTCAATACATGCTGGCTATCGTTGCTATTCAGACGGCAATTAACCAGGGAAGAGATTAGACACCATCTGTCTTTGATGACTTTGGCACTGACCTACATAAGGTGAAACAGATCATCTTTGACAACCACTCTAGGCTCTAGGTTTCTATTTTTTACTGACTAGGTACCGTACGAAAGATAAACTAGAGTATGGAAAGAACAGAATAACTGCTCATCCTGATCCTTCCAGCAACTAAATAGTATCCACGTGGTGCTTGTTTAATAAGACAGGTTAAAAATATATTTCTCAAATTCACTTCCTCTAATAACCAACCTAAAGAGGGAGTGGCACTTTCAATTTTGTAACTCAGCTTGCCTACAATGGGGAAAGATTAGTTAAGAAACATCTGCAAGCTACAATTGGGCATGGGCCAGGGGCAGGAGCAAGGATGATTATTAAACAAGACTCAATTTCTGCTTTTTCTACCAGTCTTTTTATTTCAGGGATTCTCAGCCCTGGCATTATTGACATTTGTGTATGTGATGTTTTACATAGCATTTTAAAATTTGAAAATACATTTACTATCCCACCAGTTGTGTGAGCAGGCAGGGCAAATATTCTAAATGTTGTGAAGTCAAAATTTAAATTTTGAATTACTGAGAGGGCATTGTGAATCTGACCAGAAGTAAAGAGTCTGTGTTTTATTGTTTTTAACTATATATTTTTAAAATGAGCAGTCAAAGCTTTCCCCTCTTTCTTGAGGTCCCAAAAAGGGACTATCAGGCAGCATCAGAGAGGACCCCTTAAACAACAGACAAGTGTGAGATGCAGCCATATAATTCAGAGTTAATTTTGGGTTGGATTCATTAGCTGTAGAGATAATGGTTTGAAGAAAAATTTGCCTGCTCCTGCAGAGATGGAAAATAGGATAGCATGTGAATAAATGATTCTAATTGCTGTGATGATATATCTTTAGGAGGTATGAGCATTCCAGCCATAAATAAAGCCTGCCCATTAATTAAAATTGTTATGGGAAGACACAAAGAAGATACCAGTAGATGAAAGCCGGAGCAGCAACTGGCCTAAAAACCTATGTCTCGGAAAATAAAGAATCAGCCTGCAGACTGGGGAACATAATCTACAGGCATTAAAAGAAGAGTTTTCTAGATGTCACAAGGGGCTGGATCCCAAGGACATGGGGAATAAGATGAGGAGCTATAGGATATGCACCAAGGTCATCGGCTCTCAAGCTGAACCCCTGAGTGGCACAAGCAGAGCTCTATTAATTTGCACATGTCATTTCCCTGGCTGTGTAGATATCAACACAGCTGCTTATTTCTGATGAGGCTTTTTACTACATCAGAACTCAGGTTTGTAGACAGGGAAAATGGCATCACATTAAAAACAATCTGCTTCACATGTGTGAGATAATAGGGTTTGGGGTTAATGAGCTCATGTCTGGGCTATCGATCCAAATGTGAATAACTTGTAATTGACCATCACTCAATGCCAGTTTATAACCAGTTGGGCCTCTGTGAACGGAGCACTTTATTCACAGAAATAACTACAGAACCACAAAAACCAAAACTTGCTTACAGAACTGGCCAATTGCCAAATAGTATCTCCCCTTGCTCCCCCACACCCAGTTAAATACTAAATTGCTAGGAGAATGTAAGATATGTAAGAATTTATGCTGAGCACAGGCTCAGCATAAATTCCTGGCTCAGCAGGCCCCACATGTAGAAGGAAAAAGCTGTCTTTTAAGATAGAACACGAGGCCTTTCTTTTCACCGGCAAGCAGCACTTTTATTGTTTTGCCATCACAAACCCAGGTTTCAAAAGATTTGATCTCCAAGTACTGTGGTGATTAAGAAAAAGGATGTTTTAAATGGTGCCCCATCCAGCTCTACCCGACAATTCTATCTATGGTATCACCGTTTGAGGTGGAACTATTCTCCCCTGGAGATCCCTATTCAAAACCAAATTATTATCCATGAATAGTAACATGGGCAATTTATCAGTTTAATTATCAAAGAATAGAGCCTTAAAGGAAATGGATACTAGGACAGGTAAGTTAACTGAAGGAAGGAAAGAATTCAGAGAAACGTGGACTATCTACCCAGTGAAGGCTGGAGCTGTTGCCATAGGCAATGTCAAGGACAACGGGCTGGGGGGTGGGCAGGACAAAGACTCATAGACAGAGGTGGGACTTGAGCTAGGCAGACAACATTTATCCTGTATTGGATGTGTAATAATTGGATGAGGCCCTAAAGCCTCACTCCTCATATCCATGGATAGATTAATGTTCTGTTGAAAGTCATGTGAATTGAAAAGGTGATGGTTTAAAGGTACTTGTTGCTTAGCAGCTACCCAATGAAAACTAATTTCCTGCCCTTTCTTTCCTCACTCCAGTGATGTTCAAGTCAATCTGATACTGGATCATGAAGTAATTACTATTAGTTCTGAACTCATAGACGGTAAAGCATCTTAAAACTAAAAGTAAAATGGCCAGAACATTTGTAAATGTGTAGCTATTTCCAGTGTGTGGCTACAGTCACAAGAGTTTATATAAAACACTACATATGCCAGAAGTCCTCATTTCGGCTGTTGTAGAACTGGAACCCTGAAACCTTAGCTCCAAAACTTACACTCCAGTCATGAGAATCGGATGAAACCGAAAAGCGTCTGGAAGAGCCTGAAGCAGGGTTCGGTGCCTTCTGCACACAGACACTAGGGGGAGACTCTCTCCCTTTGCACATGAGAAAGAGTTGGAAAGCCCCTGCTCCGTCACCACCCCAAATGCTCTGTTCACATTTCCTGAAAAGGATCGATTTCAGCGGAGAGAGTCACTGCAGGTAGCAAATGCCACTTACGGGATGGGATGAATGAAACCCAACAAAACGACAAGAAATTATCTTCCCAAAGTCATTCAGAAAATCTAAAAAGTTTAAAACAAAAAAGCCACGGCTCTAAAGCCACTAATGTTAACAATTACCCAACAATATATTTTTATAATCATAATATCTGATTTTGCTTGGTAGAAAAGCATAATACTAGGTAATCTATATTAATCGTAATAATAAAAGTAATAACCATACCCAATGTGTACAAAGCTTTACATGCACATTCTTTAAAAAAAAAAAAATTATTCTAACAGTCCAGTGAGTGGGTATTATTAACCTCATTTTTTCTTTTAGGAAAAGGCATAGAAAGGTTAAATGACTTTAAAAAGGCAGTATAGAATAATGACTGAGAGCACAGATTGAAGAATCAGACTGGGTCCAAGTCTCAACTCCACCACTACTGCCTGTGTGTATGACCTGGCAAGTTAACTTCTCAATTCCTCATTTTCCTCACCTGTAAAATGAGAGTGATAACAGTTCTTAGCTCCTTGGGTTGTTGGGATAATTAAACGAGTTAATACGTGTAAAAACACCTAGGACACCGCTTGGCACATTGAAAGCACTTAATAATATGTGTCAGCCATTGTGTGACCTAAAGTCACATATTTATTTATTTATACATCAATTACTTATTGACCATGTAATTTGTGACAGGCACTGACTCAGGCATTGGGGAAAGGCAATGAAAAAGACATAGATCTTATGGTTTATTGGATAAGGCAAACATGTAATTCTAGTAAGGTGTGATGAGTTTTATAGTGGAGTGGGTATGTGCTACATAGCACACTAAGGGAAGCTAAGAGCCAGATAAATGATGGATAATGCCAGAGCCTACATGGAAATCCGCTGTGTTTTGAGACATCAGCAGCAAAAAGGGATTCTTATCAGCAACTCTGAAGGTATTCTCTTTCAAAGCTTAATGATGAAGAAAGTTCTAGCAATTTGAATATCTAGTCATAACTCTGAAACTTTCTAGGCAAATCATTTGGCCCTTAAGTTTCCATTTTCTGACACGTAAAATACCCACCTCTTAGGGTTGTGCTGGGAAATAATTAAAATTACTAAATGGGCTCCAGGATTTGTGAATAATCTACAAAGAGTAAATATCTGGCAGCAAACTCAGTGGATAACTTTCAAAATAATCACACACCTTTTTTCAGAAGACATCGTGTCAAAAGAGTGCAACACCAGGAGTTTCCTCCATAGAACCCAAAGCCAGAAAATATCTTTGGGTTATTGTCCAGTGGCTTCCAAACTTTTCACTACCAAGCACACCTTTTATTAGTTCTCTACCATGAATTCCTTGTTTTTAAAGATTTGAGCTACCATGTTGCCTGTATTAGGCAAAAATTAATTTTTTGATTCATTTGAAAGCAAGTGTTATTATTCTAACTTGATATAATTCCAACCAGAATCAAATACAATTTTCCCATTACACATTCATTGGAAAACATTAGGAAAATACATAAAAGAACAAAAGAGTAGGAAAGTCAACCATAATTTCATCACCAGTGTGAATATTTAGATATATTTCCTTTCAGTCTCTGGAGCTCCCTGATTCTAACTTTAAGCCTACATTTGTTCCTCAGCTACATCAATTCTTCCAGTGCAGGAGATAAGGACCTCTTTGTAAACTCCTAAAGAACACCTGCAGAGAGGCCCTCTCGTTCTCACATTTAACTTTTAGTTGTTTTGTTAACAACCCTCAGCTTCTCATTATCTCTCTGCAGAGCATTACTTCAACCTTTGAAAAGCAATCAACTCCACCACAGTCCTTATATACATTTGTTCCCCCCCCCCCCATTAGATTTCAAATATCTAAATCATCAAGGGCATTCTCTTTACCAAGGTCACTGCTGGTGAAACTTTGAACAGTTGGGCTGCCACCCTATGCCAGGGACTATCTGTGGCCACGTATTACAAAGAGTGGTAGGCAGAATTATGTGCCTCCAACGATGCACCATGAAGACAAATCAGGACCATGGGTGGAAAAACTTGGGACTCTGATATGTATGACAGGGACATCTGGGGGGATGCCTGCAGGACTGTGGCTCTGTCGACACTTTTGAACCCACAGAATTTTCAGAAGTGGTTCATCCCTCTCTTTTAAGAGCTATAGCACTTCCCTTTTGTGGGAAGACAATGCAGAGGCCTCTCCTCCACAGGGAAATCAGCGTTCCTATAAAGAGTTGCTCCTATTGCCTCTCCTGGCTGCCAAGCAAATAGCTAGGCAGTGTCCCACAATGGGACAGTCTTCAGGGAAAAATCATTGCCTCGATGATGCCTTGATTGGTACTTTTTCCTGGCCTCTAAACCTTGAGCCATTAAATTCCCATTGTTTAAGCCATCCCTTTGCACGGTATTTGTTTGAGCAGCCTAGGAAACCAGAAGAGTGGGATGCTGTCATTGCAAATACCAAAAAATATGGAAATGACTTTGGAATTGGGTAAAGGATGGAGGCTGGAAGAATTGTGACATGCTTGATAGAAAAAGCCTAGATTAGTTTGAAGAGACTGTAGAAAAATGGATGCTAAAGGTATTTCCAACTAGGCCTTAGAAGGAAATGATGAATGTATTATTGGAAGCCGAAAGAAAGGCATTCCTTGTTTTTAAGTGGCAGAGAACTTGGCAAAATTGAATTCTGATTTGGGATGGAAGGCAGAACTTGAAAGTGAGGAACTTGGATATTTAGCTGAGGAGATTTCCAAGCTAAATGTGGAAAGTGGAGCCTGGTTTCTCCTAGCAGCTCGTAGTGAAATGACAGATAAAATGGATAAGTTGAAAACTGAACACATGGGCACAAGAAACCAGAAATTAATGGCTTGAAAATTTCAGAGCCTATCCAGGTAGTGTGCTCTGAGACAGGGACAGCGACAGCTCTATCAGGTACCTCCCTGAGCTTCCAGAAATTGGATCCCTGAAGAACTGTGCTCCATGTGAGGGTTTAACTGAACATGGAACCAGTCGTAATTTCCTTGGAAGTCAGGATTAGAAGTGCAGTTTCCAGCAATGATCTGTGGAAAGTCCTTTTGTCAGATGGTTTGGACTTCTGTGAACTACATGCAGAGCAAACAAGTATTTTTTTGTGAGATTTCTATGAGTGGAATTACTGCCAACTGGTCTAAAAGCAACAGAGAAGGGACAAACTGAAGGAAGAATGGCTCCAAGGGCAGAACCATTGGAGCTGAAGTCTGTACCAAAGAGATCTCCTCAGGCCAAAAGATGGGCCCAGCCATGTATGTGGAAAGGGCAGGTCCACCCTGCACTTGGAGGGGATGGGTTTTCTACCCAGTTGTTCAGAAAGAGGGCTGCCACCCCAATGCTCAGAGATGGTGGACCTGTGCCCCAGGATTTGCAGAGCCTGGCTACCATCCCAATGATCTAAGAGGGTGGAGCCTTCACTCCAGTGTTTGGAGTGAAGAGCAGGGCTGCTGCACAAGGGCATGGAAGGGGTGGGGCTGCCACTCCACCAGGCCTGGAGTACAAAGCATCGATCCATAGATGACTTTCATATCTTGAAGTCTAAAGGAGTTTGCCCTGCTGGGTTTTGGAATTGTTTGGGACCTGTGACCCCTGTTTTCCTTCCAATTTCTCCCTTCTGGATTGGAAATGTGTATCCTATGCCTTTCCTCCCTTGTATATTGGAAGCAGATATTTTGTTTTCTAGATTTCACAGGTTCACTGACAGGGGGAATTATGCCCCAGGAAAGACCACACCCATAACCGATTTTGATGAGACTTTGTACTTCAAATTATATCATTATGTCTGAAATTACTTAAGACTTTTAGGATAGCATGATGGAATGAATGTATTTTGCATATGGAAAGAACATGTCTTTTTGGGGTCCAGAGGGTGGCGTATAATGGTTTGAAGCTATATATACCCACCAGTAAACATATAAACATGTTCTTAATCTATTCCTGTGGTTGTGAACCCATTGTAGGTAGGACCTTTTGATGAGGTTACTTCAGTTAAGGTGGGTCCACCTCAGTCAGGATGGATCTTAATCCTATTACTGGAGTCCTTTATAAGTAGACTGAAATTCATACACAGAGAGAGAAAGCCACTGGAAGTAACAAGCTGAAATTCAACAGAACTCGGAAGAGAACTGAGAAGCTAGAAGAGGCTGCCATAACAGAGGAGCCAAGGACCAAGGATTGCCTGCAGCCAGCCCCAGAATTACTTGGGTAGAAAAGCTTCGACTTGATAATACCTTGATTTGGACTTTTTCCTGGCTTCAGAGCTGAGCACCATTAAATTCCCATTGTTTAAGCCATCTGTTTGTGTAGTATTTGCTTGAGCAGCCCAGGAAACTAAAACAAATGACTTAAATCATTAGGACTCTTTAGTTGCAGCAACCAGTGCCAATAGAAATGGAATTTGTCAGAAGAATGTAAACCAGCTCACAGAATCAAAGGGAAGTCGGAGAGTCAGATTATAGAAGGACAGGAATCAGAACATCTCCTGAGTGATCTCATTCAGCCAGTGTTCTGATAAATGAAAAAGGAGCCCAAGTCTTGGGCTTAGGTCTGAGCAATCCCACAAAGACTGAAAATGACGGGGAGAGGCGACTCCCCAAAAAGAAGTCAGAGAGCACTTACAAAGAAAAGAGGCATGGAGGCTGACGAGCTCAACAGGCCCACAGCATGGACAAAGCAGTTAATATTGGTGAAATGATTTAAGTTTTCCAGATCACAAGTTCTCAAATGCTATGAAGCATTGTAAAATTCTTCATATATTGTACCTTGATCTTAACAACACGTCTTTGCTCCAATTCTTTTTTTAAATTTTTCTTTTTTAATTTTAATTCATTTACTTTTATTAGAAAAGTTGTGGGTTTATGGAACAATCATGCATAAAATACATGAATCCCACATACCACCCTATTATTAACACCTGGAAATTGTTACCATTGATGAGAGCACATTTTTATAATTGTACTATTAAGTATAGTCCATGGTTTAACTTAAAGTTCACTGTATTGTGTAGTTCCATGGATTTTTTTTTTTTTTTTTTATCTAGTGACATATATAAAACCTAAAATTTCCACTTTTAACCACATTCAAATATATAATTCAAGGCTGTTAATTATATTTACAATGTTTTACTACCATCACCGCCATCCATTACTAAAACTTTTCCATAGTCCTCAAAAGAAACTGTACATATTAAGCCTTACTTCCTATTCTCTACCCCCATCCCATCACTTGGTAACCTATATTCTAGATTCTGACTCTATGACTTTGCTCAACTAATTATTTCATATCAGTGAGATAAAAAACTATTTGTCCTTTTGTATCTGGCTTATTTCACTCAACATGATATCTTCAAGGTTCATCCAGATTGTCACATGTATCAGGACTTCATTCCTTTTTATGACTGAATAATATTCCATATTTTGTTTATCCATTCATCCATTGATGGACATTTGGGTTGCTTCCATCTCTTGGCATTGTGAAAAATGCCACTGTGAACATTGGTGTGCAAATATCTGTTCAGTCCTTGCTTTCATTCTTTTGAACATATACCTAGAAGTGGGATTGCCAGGTCATATGATAATTTTAACTTTCTGAGAAACTGACAAACTGTCTTTCACAGTGGCTGCACCATCTTACATTCTCACCAGCAATGAATGAGTGTTCCTATCTCTCCACATTCTCTCCAACACTTATAATTTTCTGGTTTTTTAATAGCAGCAATTTTAGTGGGTGTGAAATGGTAATCCCATTGCAGTTTTGATTTGCATTTTCCTAATGGCTAATAATGTTGAGAATCTTTTCATGTCCTTTCTGGACATTTGCATGTTTTCTTGGAGAGATGTCTACTCAAATATTTTGCCTATTTATTTATTTATTTTAAGAGAAGCTTTAGTTTACATAAATGTTACATTGAAAATATAGTGGATTCCCATTACCCCACTGCCTTCCCCTCCCACACTTTTTCCCAATAACAACTTTATTCATTAATGTGGTACATTTGATTACAATTGATGAACACATATTGAAGCATTGCTACTAAACATGGCCTATAGTTTACATTATGGTTTACACTTTGCACCACACAATTTTATAAGTTTTGACAAAATGTATAATGGCCTATATCTGTCATTGCAATGTTATGCAGAACAATTCCAATGTCCCCAAAATACCCCATGTTATACTTGTTCTTCCTTCTTCCTCCCCTCAGAACCTCTGGTACCACCACCTTTATATCAATGTTACAAGCTCTTCCATTACTAGAATAATAATGAGTCTCTTTTAGTCCACAGTTGCATTCCTCCTTATGTTTGTTCGTTTGTCTGCCTTAAGGATTTTTGGATGGTGATGCCCACTCTGCTTCCTATTGAAAGGAGGCTTAGATCCCATGGGGCAGATGGATGGAACTGCCTTGTTTGCAGTTGAAGATACTCTCTGCTTCTTGGGTTGGGCATTGTCCATCATCATCCTTTGGGTTGTTTGCCTTTCTATTGCTGAGTTGAAGTCTTTCGTTTTATATTTTAGATATTAAATCCTTTTTGGATATGTAGATTCCAAATATTTCTCTTATTGTGTATATTGTCATTTTACTTTCATGATAAAGGCCTTTGAGGCACAAAAGTTTTTAATTTTAGGAGGTCCCATATATGTTTTCTTTCGTTGCTTGTGCTTGCGTAGAAAGTCTGAAAAAACCGTTGCCTAACACATGGTCCTTGAGATGATTCCCCACATTTTCTTCTAGGAATTTGATAGGCTTTTATGCTTAGGTCTTTGATACATTTTGTGTTGATTTTTGTATATGGTATGTAGTAGGGATTCAACTTCATTCTTTTGCAAATGGAGGTCCAGTTTTCCCAGCACTATTTGTTGAAGAGACTATTCTTGTACATTTGAGTGGTCTTTGTCCTCCTTGTCAAAAATCAGTTGGCCATAAATGTGATGGCTGATTTATGAACTCTCAATTAGATTCCATTTGTCTATATGTCTGTCCTTGTGCAGCAAGGACATGATTACTATGATTTTGTGTGAGCTGTCTAAGTATTCTTTTTCAAGATGGCTTTGGCTATTTGGGGCCCCTTAATCTTCCATATAAATTTGATGATTGGCTTTTCCAATTCTACAAAAGAAGTTGTTGGAATTTTGCTTGGTATTGCATTGAATCTATAAATTGCTTTGGGTAGAATTGGCATCTAAACAATATTTGGTCTTCCAGACTATGAACTCCCATTTATTTAGGTATTCTTTGATTATTTCTAGCAATCTTTTGTAGTTTTCTGTGTACAAGTACTTTATATCCTTGGTTAGATTTATTCCTAGATAGCACATTTTCCTAGATGCTAATGTAAGTGACAATTTTTCTTGATATCTTATTCCAATTTTCATTACTAGTGTACAGAAACACTACTGATTTTTGGGTGTTGATCTTGTATCACACAATGTTGCTAAGTTCGTTTATTAGCTTCAGTAGCAATGTTGTGGATTTTTTCAGTATTTTCTGTATAAAGGATCATGTAATCTGTACACAGGGAGTTTTACTTCTTCTGTTCCAATTTGGATGCCTTTTATTTCTTTTTTTCCCTACTTGTCTGGCAAGAACTTCCAATATTGTTATGTTGAATAACAGTGGTGACAGTGAGCATCCTTGTCTTGTTCCTGATTTTAGAAGGAAAGTTTCCTGTCTTTCCACCATTAAGTAAGATTTTAGCTGTGGGCTTTTCATATATGTCCTTTATCATGTTGAGGAAGTTTCCTTCTGTTCCTAGCTTTCTAAGTGTTATTATCAAGAGGGGCTGCTTGATTCCTCTTCTGCATCAATTGAGATGACCATGTGCTTTTTATTCCTTCACTGTGTTAATGTGGTATATTACATTAATTTATATTCTTATGTTGAATCCCCCTTGCATATCTGGGATAAATCCCTCTTGATCATTTTGTATAATTCTTTTAATGTGCTGTTGGATTAGGTTTGCTAGTATTTTGTTGAGGATTTTACACCTATATTCATAAGAGATATTCTTTATCTGGCTTTGGCTTGAGGGTGAAGTTGGCCTTGTAGAATTAATGAGGGAGTGTTCCCTTCTTTTCAGTTTTGGAAGCATTTGAGCAGAATTGGTATTTATTCTTCTCAGTATGTTTGGAAAAATTCACCAGTGAAGCCATCTGGTCCTGGGCTGTTCTTTGTTGAGAAGATTTTTATTACTGATTCAATGTCTTTACTAGTTATTGGTTTCTTGAGATCTATTTCTTCTTAAATCATATAGGTAGCTTGTGTGTTTCTAGGAATTTTTCCATTTCCTCTGGGTTATCTAATTTGTTGGTGTATAGTTGGTCATAATATCCTCTTATCATCCTTTTTATTTCAGTGGGGTGGGTATTAATGACCCCCATTTCATTTCTGATTTTAGGTGTGTTCTCTGTCTTTTTCCTTTGTCAATCTAGTTAAAAGTTTGTCAGTTTTATTGATCTTTTCAAAGAACCAAATTTTGCTTTTGTTGATTCATTATTTTTATTCTCTATTTCATTTATTTCCATGCTAATCTTTATTATTTCCTTCTTTCTGCTTGATTTAGGTTGAACCTGCTCTTCTTTTTCTAGTTTTCCAGTTTTGAGGTTAGGTCTTAGATTTGAAATCTTTCTTCTTTTTTAATGTAAGCATTTAGAGCCATAAATTTCCCTTTCACCACTGCCTTCTATGAATCCCATAAATTTTGGTATGTTGTCTTTTCATTTTCATTCACCTTAAGATATTTCTTAATTTCACTTGTGATTTCCTCTTTAACCCATTGGCTGTTTAAGAGTATGCTGTTTAATTTCCACATTCTGTGAATTTTCCTTTTCTCCTTCTATTTTTGATTTCTAACTTCATTCCATTGTGGTTAGAGAAGATACCTTGCATGGTTTCAATGTTTTAAAATTTATTAAGACTTGTTTTGCAATATAAGATACAGTCTATCCTTGAGAATGATCCATTCTAGAGAAGAATGTGTATTTTGTTGTTGGGTGGAGTGTTCTACATTTGTGTTTTAGGTCAAGTTGCTTTAGAGTATTGTTCAAGACTTCTATTTCCTTATAAATATTCTATCTAGATGTTCTATCCCTTATTGAATGTGGTGTATTAAAGTCTCCTACTGTTAGCAGATGGCTCTGGTTTCTGGGCTTCTAAGTTCTTGGTTTATGTCGCTTAAAAGAATTAAAGGACATGCCATCGGGTAGGCAAGGGAGTAAAGAGTTTATTAAGAAACAAGAAAACAAGAAAAGTACATGGTCCATGCCAGGGACGTACTGCAGCGTAAGTGGTGCGCATGGGACCCTAGGTCAGGGCTTTTTAAAGTCTGTTTGCTGTTCTGATTGGTTGCCCCACCTGTCATTTCTCAGCAGGCCAATGGTGAGGCCTTTTGAGGGTATCTGGGGCTTTCCCTCTCCTTCCAAATGAGATTCTCATGGCAGGGTTCTCACAGAGTCTTTTCAGCAGACTTTTTCTCAGGAGGTTTCTGGGCAGGGTCTCACAGCAATGTGGTCTGTCGGCCATGTTGTCTGCCTGGTCTTCAGCTGTGACTGAAGTCTTCTCTTTCCCTAAACTAACCTGCCTCACTATTATTAATGTAGAACCATCAAATTCTCCCTTCCAATTTGTCATTATTTACTTCTTGTATTTAGGGGCTCTACTGTTAGGTGCAAATATATTTATCATTGTGACATCTTCTTATTGAATTGACACTTTTATCACTATGAAATGACTATCTTTGTCCCTCATAATTGTTTTTGACTTAGATTCTATTTTATCTGATATTAGTATAGCTACCCCAGAGCTGTTTTTGTTACTACTTGCATGGTATATATTTTTCCATCCTTTTACTTTCAACCTACTGGTATCTTTGAATTTAAGGTGAGTCTCTTATAAACAGCATATAGTTGGGTCATGCTTATTTCATCCATTTTGCCAATCTCTGCCTTTTGATTGGAGAGTTTAATCCATTAACATTTTATATCATTACTGATAATGCAGGACTTTCTTCTGGCATTTTGCTATTTAGTCTGCAATTTTTACATCTTTTTTGTCCCTCAATTCTTCCCATTAATGCTTACTTTCATATTTATTTGATATTTTGCATTGTATCACATTGAGTCCTTTCTCATTTCTATCTGGATATATTTTTCATCTGTTTTCCTTGTGGTTACCATGGGGTTAAATTTTAACACCCCAAATACATAACAATCACATTTAATTTGATACCAACTTGACATTTCACTTCAATAGCATACACATACACTGTTCCTATACTGATCTGTCCACCTACCTTTTTTGTACTTGTTACAAATCATATCTTTGCACATTTTATGTTCAAAACTATAGATTTATCATGACTTTTTTATTTAAAAATTTATTGAAGTACAACATTCATACATGAACATACATATACATAAGTGTATAGTAAAAATTGTAAACATGCATAACATCATACAGGGCTCCCATACATCGCCCCACCATAAATACTTTGCATTGTTGTGAAACATTTGTAACAAATTATGAAAGAACATCACCATATATACACATATAGTTGTATTACTACGAACTATAGTCCATATTTACATTTGGTGTATTTTCCCCACAACCCACCCCATATTACTTTAGTTCATAAACCATACAACTTATCTAAAGTGTCCAATCAATGACATTTGCTATAATCACAGAGCTGTGCATTCATCACTTCAATCAATATTAGAGCATTTTATTATCCATAAAAAGGAAATAAAACAACAAATAATAAGCCACTATTATACCCACATGTTAATGCTACTAATTATAAATCCTATGATATGCTTTCACCATTTCTATTCATTACCAAACATTTACAAATAACTTTTTATCAATTCTGCACAGATTCAACCTCAGCTTTCCATTCTCTAACCACATTACAGTCTCTGGTGACTTATATTCTAACTATTAACTCCATGATTTTGTGTATTATATTTAGTTCATAATAACAAAATCATACAATATTTGTCTTTTTCTGCCTGGCTTGCTTCACTCAGCATAATGTTCTCTAGGTTCATCCATGTTGTCATATGCTTCATGACGTCATTTCTTCTTAAAACTGAATAATATTCCATTGTGTGTATATACTAGTTTGTTTTTACTTTGTTTGTTTGTTTGTTTGTTTGTTTGTTTGTAGGTACTGGGGCTGGGGATTGAAACTTGGACCTTTGTATGTGGGAAACCAGTGCTCAATCATTGAGCTACACCAGCTCCCCAACATACCAGTTTGTTTATCCATTCATTAGTTGATGGACATCTGGTTTGTTTCCATCTTTTGGCAATTGTGAATAATGTCACTATGAACATCAGTAGGCAAATATCTGTTTGTGATACTGCTCTCAGTTCTTCTGGGTATATATACCTCATAGTGTATTGCCAGATCACATGGTAGATCTATATCTAACTTCCTTAGGAACCGCCAAACAGACTTCCTCAGTGGCTGTACCATTCTTCATTCCCACCAACAGTGAATAACTGAATACACATTGCTATCTCTCCACATCCTTTCCGTCACTAGTGATTTTCTGGTGTGTTGTTTTTTTTAATAGTGGCCATTCAGGTGTGAAATGATATCTTATTTTAGCTTTGATTTGCATTTACCTAGTAGCCAGTGATGTTGAATGTTTTTTTCTTGTATTTTTTCACTATTTGTATATCTTCTTTAGAAAATTGTCTTTTCAGGTCTTTTGTCCATATTTTAATTGGGTTATTTGTCTTTTTTTGTTGTTGTGTTGTAGGATCTCTTTATATATCATGGATATTAGACCCGTCATATGATTTCCAAATATTTTCTCCCATTAAGTAGGCTGCTTTTTTTACCCTCTTCACAAAGTCCTTTGAGTTGCAGAATTTTGAGGAGACCTCACTTACCTATTTTTTCTTTTGTTGCTTATGCTTTGGGTATAAGGTTTAAGAGAACCCCACCTACTACAAGATCTTGTGGATGTTTTCCTACATTATCTTCTAGCAGTTTTATGGTCCTGGCTTTTATGTTTAGGTCTTTGATCCATTTTGAGTTGATTCTAGTATAGGGAGTGAGACAGGGGTCCTCTTTCATTCTTTTGGTTGTGGTTATCCACTTCTCCCAGCACTGTTTGTTGAAGAGACTGTTCTGTCCCTGAAAATTAGACTTGGAAGGCTTATAAAAAAATCAGTAGACAATAGATGTGAGGGTCTATTTCTGAACTTTCAATTTTATTCATTGATCAATACGTCTATCTTTATTCCAATATCATGCTGTTTCTGCTGGTTTTTTGTTTTTGTTTTATTTTTGAGGTACCACGGGCCAGAGATTGAATCCAGGACCTAGTGTATCAGAAGCTGGTGCCCAACCACTGAGCCACATGGGCTCCCTTGAGTTGCTTCTTGCATTTGTTTTGCTTGTTGTTTGCTCCTGCTTTTTCAGGAGACACCAGGAACGAAACCCAGGACCACCCATGTGGGAGGAGGGAGCTCAATTGCTTGAGCCTCAGCCGCTCCCCCAATACCATGCTGTTTTGACCACTGTAGCTTTATAATACACTTCAAGGTCAGGAAGTGTGAATCCTCTGACTTTGCTCTTCTTTCTTAGGATAATTTTGGCTATTCAGGACCCCTTTCCCTTCCAAATAAATTTGGTGATTGACTTTTCTATTTCTGTGAAGTAGGCTTTTGGAATTTTGATTGGTATTGCATTGAATCTATAAATCAATTTGGGTAGAATTGACATCTTCATGATGTTTAGTCTTCCAATCCATGAACATGGAATGTCCTTCCATTTCTTTAGGTCTTCTTTGATTTCTTTTAGCAGTATTCTGTAGTTTTCTGAATACAGATCCTTTACATTCCTCGTTAAATTAATTCCTAGATATTTGAGTCTTTTTGTTGCTATTGTAAATGGAAATTTTTTCTTGATTTCCTCCTCAGCTTGCTCATTACTAGTGTATATAAATGCTACTGATTTTTGCATGTTGATCTTGTATCCTGCCACTTTGCTGAAGTCATTTATTGCTCTAATAGCCTTTTTGTATATGTTTCAGGATTTTCTAAATATATGATCATTTCATCTGTGAATAGTGAGAGTTTTACTCTCTCTTTTCCAATTTGGATGACTTTTATTTCTTTTTCTTCCCTAATTTCTCTGGCTAGAACTTCTAGCAAAATGTTGAATAACAGTGGTGACAGTGGACATCCTTGTCTTGTTCCTGATCTCAGAGGGAAATCTTTCAACCTTTCCCTCTCAAATATGATATTGGCTGTGGGTTTTTCTTATGTGCCCTTTCTCATATTGAGGAATATTCCTTCTAGTCCTATCTTCTGAAGTATTTTTATCAGGAAAGGATGCTGGATTTTGTTGAATGCCTTTTCTCCATCAATTGAGATGATCATATGGGTTTTTTCCTTTAATTTGTTAGTGTGGTGTATTACAATAATTGATTTTCTTATGTTGAAACACCCTTGCATACCAGGAATAAAACCCACTTGATCATGGTGTATAATTCTTTTAATTGCTGTTGGTTTTGATTTGTAAATATTTTGTTGAAAATTCTTGCATTTATGTTCATTAGAGTGATGGGGTCAGTAATTTTATTTTCTTGTATCTTTACCTGGCTTTGGTTTTAGGGTGATATTGGCTTCATAAAATATGTTCAATTTTTTGGAAGGATTGGTGTTAATTCTTCTAAAAACATTTGGTAGAATTCACCTGTGAAGCCATCTGGTCCTGGACTTTTCTTTGAAGATTTTTGATGACTGAGTCAATTTCTTTGCTTGTAATGGGTTTATTGAGGTCCTATATTTCTTGTAGAGTCAATGTAGGTTGTTTGTGCATTTCTAGGAATTTGTCTGTTTCATCTAGGTTGTCTAATTTTTTGGCATACAATTTCTCATAATGTCCTCTTATGATCCTTTTTATTTCTGTGGGGTCAGTCATAATGCCCCCCTTTCATTCCTGATTTTATTTATTTGCCTCTTCTCTCTAGCTAAAGGTTTTTCAAAATACCAGCCATTGGTTTTGTTGATTTTCTCTCATGTTTTTTTTGTTCTCAATTTCAATTACTTCTGCTTTACTCTTTGTTATTTTGTTCTTTCTACTTGCTTTGAGATTGGTTTGCTGTTTGTTTTTTGGTGTGTTTTTTTTTCTATTAAATTTTTTTTTCATTAAAAAAACATTTAATATATTTTTATTACAGAAGTTGTGAACTTACAAAACAATCATGCACAAGTGTAGAATTCCCATTCAACAACCCTTCACCAACACACCATACTATTGTGGAACATTTGTTACAGATTATGAGATAATATCATCAGACTATTACCACTAACTATGGCCCAGAGCATACATTTGGCATATATTTTCCATACCCTCCCCCCATTATTAATACAGTACATCTTTGGCATTGCTGCAAGAATATTAAAGTATTGCTGTTAACCATAGGTTACATAAATTGTATTTTCCCATGCTTTTCCACATTCCCACTTCCCTGAAATAGTGACATACATCCATTCTAGTTCACAGAAGGACACTCTTGCATTTGTACTATTAACTATAATTCTCATCCACTTCTGGGTTCCCTATGTTATTCTGTCCCTAGATTATTCTCTAGCTTTCTTTCAACTGACATTTGCATCCTTAGACTACCCTTTACAGCCACAATCCCTCTTGTAAACCAGCTACTACTCACCATAACGTGTTACCATCAACTGTATTCACTTCCACACATCTACAGTCAATTTTTCTAGTTTCACCAGGTGTTCAGTTAGGTTTTTTTTTTTTTTTTTTTTTTAAAGATTTTTATTTATTTATTCATTTATCCCCCCCTTGCTGCTTGTGCTCTCTGGGTCAGCTAACCACGCCGTGCAGGCGGGCTTGCCTTCAGCAGGAGGCCCCGGGAACCAAACCTGGGGCCTCCCATATGGTAAACGGGAGCCCTACTGATTGAGCCACAGCCGATTCCCTCAGTTAGGTCTTTGATTTTAGCTCTTTCTTCTTTTTTAATATAGACATTTATGGCTATAAATTTCCCTCTCAGCACTGTCTTTACTGTATCCCATAAGTTTTGATAAGTTGTATTCTAATTTTCATTCTTCTCGAGATATCTACTAATATATCTTGCAATTTCTTCTTTGACCCACTGATTGTTTAGGAGTATGTTGTTTAGCCTCCATATATTTGCAATTTTTCCACTTTCCTGCCTATTACGGATTTCCAGATTCATTCCATTATTATTAGAAAATGTGAATTGTATAATTTTTTTTTTAATATTTTATTTATTTATTTATCCCCCCCTTGCTGCTTGTGCTCGTTGTGTCCATTTGCTGTGCGTTTTTCTATGTCTGCTTATCTCCCTTTGTTGGGTCGTCTTGCTGCGTCAGCTCACTGCACCATGTGGGCTGGCTTGCCTTCACCAGGAGGCCCCGGGAAACGAACCCAGGGCCTCCCATATGGTAAACAGGAGCCCTATCGATTGAGCACATCCGCTTCCCATGTATAATTTCATATTTTTTTATTTATTAAGAGCTTGTTTTGTGGCCCAACATGTGGTCTATCCTGGAGAAAGAGCCATGACCACTTGAGATGAATGTATAACCTGCTGATTTGGGGTGAAATTTTCTATATATGTCTGTCAGGTCCAGCTCGTTTATCATATTGTTCAAATTCTCTGTTTACTTGTTTATCTGTGTAGTTGTTATATCTATTGATGTGAATGGCATGTTGAAGTCTCCAACTATTATTGTAGAGATATCTATTTATCTGTTCAGTTTTGCCAGAGTATGCCTCATGTATTTTGGGGCACTCTGGTTAACTGCATAGATATTTATGACTGTTACTCCTCCCTGATGGATTGTCCCTTTTATTAATATAAAATGGCCTTCTGCATCTCTTTTTTTTTTTTTTTTTTTTTTTTTTGCATTTAAAATCTGTTTTGTCTGACACCAGTATAACTACCCCTGCTCTCTTTTGGTTACTATTTGTGTGAAATATCTTTTTCCAGCCTTTCACTCTCAGTCTCTCTGCATCCTTTGGTCCATGTGAGTCTCCTGCAAACAGCAAATGGATGGCTCATGTTTTCCTATCCATTCTGTCAGCCTATGTCTTTTGATTGGGGAGTTTAATCCATTAACATTCAGTATTCTTACTGAAAAGGCATTACTTACTTCAACAATTTTATCCTCTGGCTTTCATATGCAATATCTTATTTCTGTCCATCTTTTTACCCTTTTGTTTACCCTTTCCAATAGTCTTCACTTCTACACTATCCTCCAAGCTTTTCTCTCTTATCAATTTCTGGCTGCAGAACTCCCTTTAGTGTTTTCTGCAGAGTTGGATTCCTGTTTACAAATTCTCTTAGTTCCGGTTTATCTGTGAATATTTTAAACTCACTGTTATGTACAGTTTTGCCAGATAAAGAATTCTTGACTGGCAGATTTTCCCTTTCTGTACCTTAATTATATCATACCAATGCTTTCTCAACTCCATGGTTTCTGAAGAGAAATCTGCACTAAGTCTTATTGGACATCCCTTGTATGTGATGTTTCACTTCTCCCTTGTTGCTTTCAGAATTTTCTCTTTATTTTTGGCATTCTGAATATTATGTGTCTTGTGGTAGGTCTATTTGGATTTGTTCTAATTGGAGTAGACTGTGCTTCCTGGACATGTTTATTCATGTCTTTCATGAGAGTTGGGGAATTTTCAGCCATTATTTTCTCAAATACTCTCTCTGCCCTTTTCCCTTCTCTTCTCTTTCTGGAACTCCCATAACATGTATGTTGGTACACTTCATGTTATCTTTCAACTCCCTGAGCCCCTGTACAATTTTTTCCATTCCTGTCTCACTCTGTTCTTCTCTCTTCAATTTCAGCTATTCTGTCTTCTGAAAGAATTCACTGATTCTTTCTTCCATGATTTCAAATCTGCTGCTTTAAATCTCTGTTGTATTTTTAACTCACTTATTGTGTCTTCCATTCCCATAAGCTCTATTATTTTTATACCCAAGTTTTCAAATTTTCTTTGTGCTTACCCAGTGTCTTCTTAATGTCTTTTATTTCTTTGACCATGTTGTCCTTCAACTCCACTTTATGATGTAGGAGATCTGTATGAACCTCATTGATTAGTTGTTTTGGGTCCTGTGTCTTGTCTGGAGCTTTGATTTGTTCCTTTGCCTGAGTCATATCTTCCTTTTTCTTAGTATGGCTTGTAATTTTTTTCTGATGTTTAGGCATCAAATTATGATGTTGAGTTTTCTCTCATGTTCAATTTCTCTCTTTTGCCTAGGGATTTACTATTAAGTAACTGTGTGCTACCGCTGCTCTTTGACTCTTGGTTCAACTTGTTCTAGATATTTAGGATTGCCCCTGTTTAACTGCTCAAACCAGGGCTAAAGGCCCAGTAATGAGGGTACAGGCCAGTATCCAAGGGCCTTGGAGAGGGAGGCAGAACAGGTATTTGATTGCCTCTTTTATTTATTTAATATTATTTTCCCCCTTTCCTGCACTTTTCTGTTCTTACAGAAGATGGTGCTCTTTGGAAGGCCTCTCAGCTTAGACCCCCAAATGCTATATAGGAATCAATTCACTGTTACCCCACCCTGAAGGGATGTGCAGAAGCAATGTCCTCAGGACAGGCCAAGCCTGGCAAACAAACTTTCTCAGACGTTATTCTCCTCCCTTGGCTGGTCACACTTTCCCTCCCTAAGCCTCCTCAGCAACCAGCACAGGGCAGTAGGAGGGTGTTTGAGAAGGCAAATTATATTTAGCTCTCTGCTGGCTCTCAGGGCAAACAATGTGATGGCCTGCCCATCCTAGAAGTTGCAACTCCTTCAATGCAGCAGACCACGTTCACTGGCCATAATCTGAATTTGCTATAGGCTGTATCCCTCCCTCTCCTCTCTCTCGGCGAAGAAGACCCCTGCAACCCCCTTAGTTCACAGTCACTGCAGCCTACAGCCGCTGCAGTCCACAGCCACTGCAGACCACAGACTGTTGTTTGCTCTGAGGGTGGGGGAATGGGCACCAGCAGCCACTGTTGTAGCTTTACTCATGGGATTTTTCCTTCACCCCTCTCTCTTCTGGGTCATATCTTGCCTTGCCCTGGAGTCCTAAGCCCTAGAGCAGCCCTCCAAAGGGTCTCTACCTGTCCTCCAGCTATTTTTTTTTCTGGGAGAGAAATGTCCTGCCTCTCTAATCCTCCATCTTCCTGGAAGTCCTTATCATTACTTTTTGTGCATTTACCTTTAGCATCTGTAGGAAATACAAAGTGGACTTATTCACCAGAAAATACAATACAGTAGCCTGGCATCTATAATTACCCAAATGGTGACCTTTACCAAACATCTTTATTTCTTTATTATGCTTTGAGCCACTGTCCAGTGTCCTTTCTTTTCAGTCTGAAGAACTCCCATTAGCATTGCTTGTAAAGCAGATCAAGTAGTGATGAAATCCCTCAGTTTTGTTCACCTGAGAATGTCTTCATCTCCCCCTCATTTTTGAAAGAAAGTCTTGCCAGATATAAAATTCTTGGTGATAGTTGTTTTCTTTAAGTAATTCAATCCACTGCCTTCTTGCCTCCATGGTTTCTGATGAGAAAATGAAACTCAATCTAATTCTTGTACATAACACATTGCTTTTCTCTTGCAGTTTTCAGAATCCTCTCCTTCTCCTTGACATTTGATGGTTTTATCACATGTGACAGGATATATTTTTCTTCAAGTTCATCCTGTTTGCTGTTCTCTGGGATTCTTAGATATGCATATTCACATATTTTTCAAAGTTTGGAAAGTTTTCTGTCATTATTTCTTGAATATTCCTTCTGCCCTGTGGCAGTTTAAAGATTTTGGGGACTCCAGAATATCATGTCCTTAGAGCTAACGCATTCCTGTGCATGTAAATCTATTATAGGTGAGACCTTTTGACTAAATTACTTTAATTAAGGGTCTTTGATTAGATTGCATGACCCAGGGTGGGACTTAATCCTCTTATTGGAGTCCTTTATAAACAGAGGGATAAAAAGCCACAGACACAGAGAAAAGCTGCAGAAACAGAGGGAAGTCTCTAAAAGTTGAAATCAATGAACCCAGAAGAGAGAAAAGCCACAGATGGAGCAGCCTGATTACCCATTACAGCAACTCAGGGGAAAGGATGTCCTGAGCATACCTTGATTTGGATATTTTTACATCCTCAGAACTGTAAGCTTTTAACTCCATTGTAAAAGTCAACTCATTTCTGGTATATTGCTTTGGCAGCATTTAGCAAACTAAAACAGCTACTTTCTCTCTTTCTTCCCCTTTTGGAAACCCCATAATGTGTATATTACTATGCTCGATGTTGTCCCAGAGGTCACTTATGGTATTTTTGCATTTTATAATTCTTTTTTCTTTCTGCTCTTCAGCCTGACTCATTTGAATTGTCTTGTCCTCAAGTTTGGTGATTCTTTCTTCTGACATCTCCAATCTGCTGCTGAAACCCTCCCGGGAATTTTTCGTTTCAATTATTGTGGTTTCAACTCCCATAGTTCTATTTGGTTCCTTTTTAAATTTTCTATCTCTTTATTGAGATTCTCATATTGCTCATTCATTGTCATCCTGATATCCTTTAATTCTTTCTCTGCATTTTCCTTCATCTCCTTGAGCATATTAAAGATCATTTTTTAAAAGTCTTTGTCCAGTATATCCATAATCACGTGCTCTTACTTATGTTTTCTGGATTTTTATGCCCTTCTTTGGATTGGACATCATTTCTTTTTTTGTTTGTCCTGTAATCTTTTGTTGCACGCTATATATTTAGCATTTTAAATGTTTACTCTGGGATTTATTTCCTGAGATGTCTCTTTCTTGAGATCGTAACCAGCTGATGTTATGACTGAGATTTTCTTGAGTATTGGCCCTTCTATCAGGAAGGTCTGTCCAAGGAAAATGCAGTGTAGAGAGTCTTCCCTGTCTTTTCTCAGTCTCGTCCTGGGCTTGTGCTTGCTAGTGGCCTCAGAAGTTCCCCTGTTTACTAGAGTTTGAATGCCCCTTCTACTTCCCAGGAGACAGAACTTCTCCCTCTCCCGGGTGTTGGACTGCCAGACTTAAAGCAGGTAAGTTTTTTTTTTTTATTATGGGTAAAAATCAAAATTCTCACAATACATACAAACATTTGCAAAATGATATGTAAATATATATGCATATATGTGTATTTGCTTACAAAAATGTTATTTATATATATATATACATATATTTTAAAATGGCAAGTTTATGTTACATATATGTTACAACAAAAATTGTAAAAATTTAAAAATGTGGAACTTTGTTCTTGTTTGGATTTGATGAATATTAATTTTATGTACTTAGAACATTTTAATTAAATCATTCTGTACTATTAAAAAAAAAAAAAAAGCAGGTAAGTTTTAGCCCCACACTGCCTCAATTGTTTCTTACACTGCTTTCATTGTCTCAAGCCGCTTTTGCCTGGAGGGCAAATTCTGGGAAGTGGGGCAGGCCAATGAGGAGTTCCCCAAGTGTATCTTTCCTAGCTGGAACAAGTCCAAGGATCCACAAAGGGAATGCTGCCCGGCTGGCTCCAAACTGCCATGAAGAGGGGATAACGGAGGGGCCAGAAAGTGTTACAGGAGCTTTTTCCATGATTCTCCAAAGCTGGACTTTCTTGACCTGCCCAGCAAACTCAGTCTTTCAATTGTCCTCCCGTAGCTCTGGGTAATTGTCATCTTTAAGTCTCCTTCACCACCTTTGTCCAGGGCAGGTTGAAACAATGGCCACCCTCAGAGCTGGGCCCCAGCAATCCAAAGTAGCTCATCAAAAGCCGTGATCAGCCATCAGCCTCTGTCCACCTCAAATATTGGGGAAGTGTGTCTTTATGTCCCTTTGTGGCACCAGCAAACTATGCCAGGGGCTGGATCCTACTCTTGTCTGCTGAGAGAGTGGAGGACTGGGCAATAGCAGAGAAAGCAATTTGCTGGTATTTTCCATAATTTATCAGCCTTTTCCTCTAGCTCTTCTCTGGATGTTATACAGTGTTCTCATGGACTCTGGAGATTTCAGTTCATTAGTTCATATAGTTCTTACCTGTTTAATAGTTTTGGTGGAGGGACTGTTTCCAGGAGCTTCCTAAGCCTCCATCTTCCCACAGCCTCCTTCTCCAATTCTTTAATATTTCAGAAAAATCCAATTTTCACTTTGCTAAATTGAATCAGAATTGGAAAAAAAATAGTTTACACTTAAAGAAAAACAGACAGCAGATGATTGGATGGTTTTATTATTAAGACTGACATATTTTGTATATAGATTCCTCTGAATGTAGGTTAGAGAGCTATTTAAAAATTAAATAAGAGAAAAGCATCACTTCTGCTGTTTGACTTGGAGATGTTCACAGCAGGACAACATAAAATCAGATGTTCATGGTAGTTGTCTGAAAATAATGCTGTATACTAAACTAGACAGCCCACAGGCATATCAGACCATTAAGGACTATTACCCATGTTATTACTGCTAAAATATTTATATATTATAATTTTTTAATAAAGTATTTCCAAAGAAATTAATATTGGCTCCAAACTCACCTATTAGTAAAGCTATTCAAGTATAGCATTGTTTGAAAGTCTCTGCAAGAGCAAAAGCTAAAATAATTTTCCCTCTCTAATTGCCTTTTTTCTGATCCTTGAAAACAGTTATGGCAAATGAAGACCACTAAAATTAAGCATGCAAGTGAAAGTTGTTAAAAATAAGAAATTTGATATATAGGCCCAGGTGCCACTGTTACTCAGATCCTTTATCTACAATAGAATTATTTTAACTTCCAGTAAGTTTTGAAGTTTCATTTGGTTATTCAAAAAGCATTTACTAAGCCTGCTTACTGGTATAGGTACTATGACTTGTCTATCTAATATTCATTCTTCTTTTACACCTTATTAATATAATCTCATCTTTTTCAAGATATCAAAATGTTCTGCTAAAATAGTAACCTCCCAAATTCCAGCTCTGGACAATGAGCTGTAAAGGGAAGCTTTTTGTTTTATTTTTTTAAGTGACAGACTTGTCTGGTGGTGTCTTTGACCTTTCTGCCTGGAATGCAGGTGGAAGTCCTGGAACTGTGGCAGCTATCCTGCAACCATGAGGATGAAAGCCTTGCTAGGGATTACAGAGCAGACCAAGAGAAGAACTATTGAGACTTCTTGACATTATGAAAATGCCGTACCAGTCTTGAACTGCCTATCTTCAGACTTTTTCCTATGTGATAAAAATTAACATTTATTTGGTTCAACAACTGCTATCACGGTTCTGTTATTTTTAGCCAAGTGCATTGTTAACTGATATATGTACTATGCACCAGGACTGTGTTGTCCCAGGAGATATAGCACTGAATAAGATGTGGTCCCTAGCCTCAGTGAACTTACTATTTAGTGGTAGAAACATTAAACAAATATTACAAAATTAACTATTTAATTATAACTGATACTACAGATATGCACTGGAATATTTTAATCTAGTCTGGGTGAAGGTGGTGGCCAAAGAAGAGCTTTTTAAGTAAACAAGTCTCATAAAAACTGAGACTTGGAGGAGAAATAGGAGTTAGTTGGGGAGTGGCATGCGTAAGATATGTCCCTGTGAGTGAAATATAGAGACTAAGGAGAATGGTACTCAATGAGGCTGGAGTGGTAGTCAGATCAGGAAACACAGGGCCTCTTGGCCATGATAAGAATTTAAAACTCAGAGCAATGGAAAGTCATGGGTAGTTGTGAAGTATTAGATTTCAGTTGTGAAGAGAGAATTTTGGCTGAAGTAGAAGAAATTGAAGGGGAGCAAGAGTTGATGTGGAGAATAAGAATTATTCAAGTAGTATAGACAGTGGTTGGCAAACTACTTCCAAGGGCTGTTTTTGTAAATAAAGTTTTATTGGCACACAGACACACCCATTCATTTATGTATTGCCTACAACAACTTTTGTGCTTCAATGGCAGAGCTGAGTTGTGGCAAGAGCATGTGTATGGCCCACAAAGCCAAAAATATTTACTATATGGCTCTTTACAAAAAATGCTTCCTTCTGGAGTAATGAAAATGTTCTAAAATTGACTAAGGTGATGACAGCACAAATCTGTGATGAAAATGCGAGCCACTGAGTATATACTAGGAATGGACTGTACCAAGCATGGGACTGTATAACACAATAAATCCTGTGGTGGAAGATGGACTGTGGTTAATAGAACAAATGTGAGAACATTCTCTCATGAACTATAACAAGTATCTGATACTAATACAGGGTGTCATTAACTGGGTGGGTTGGGGGAGAAAATACACCTAATGCAAGCTATTGGCTATAGTTAGCAGTAATGTTTTAAGGATGCTCTTTCATAATTTGTAACAATCATTTCACAACAATGCAAGGTGTTTGTGGTGGGGTGATGTATGGGAGCCCTATATGATGATATGCATGTTTGTTTTTTAAGTTTACAACTTATACTATACACTTATTTTTTATCATTTGTATGAATGATAGACTTGGATTAAAAATTTTTTTAAAAAAAGAACAAAACCTCAAATAGAGGTAAACATAAAGGGAAGAGAAACTAGAGAGAGTTAGGGAGAATTCTTTTAAGATACATATCATGATTGTACCTTGAAATAATTTTAAGGTATGACATGATATAGCATCATGATTAAATATTTTTGGGAAATAAAAAAAACAATTTGCTGACCCCTGGTCTAGATGAGTGAAGGTGGTGGCTTGGACTAGTGCCTTAGGGATGTAGAAAAATGGACACCTGAAATGTGTTTAAGATTTGCTGATGGGTTAAATTGGGGGACTGAAGGAGCAAGAGAGAAATGAAAAAGTTGGTTCTAAACATAAGCACCTGAAAAGATTGGGGGCTAAAGAGCAAGTGTTCTGTCTAGGCAACCTTAAGTTTAAATATTTTAGAGAGAGATATAGTATTAATATCATTGTCCTTCTTTGTTATGATATAGAAAGCCAATAATATGGAGGCGCTCCTTGTGTTCCATGTTGGAATCGGTTCTGCTCTTGTATTATCACACATACTGATTTTTACATACAGAAAGCCTTCTCGGATATAATGCATTTCAGTCCATTTAATCAAAATTTAAGCAAAAGTTAAATGAAATAGATGCAAATGGATTATAATAAAGGTTTTTCTGATGATTTGAGAAAAGACAACCAGTTCCTTACTAGAGTAAACCCATCCAGTAATAACCATTTATACATTTTCAAAACTTATTTTTTAAAAACCTGCAAAACTTATTTTTCATACAATCGCATTTTCCCCAGTATTTTCCTGCCACTAAATACTGTCATGTTGATCTCCATAAAAATAACAAAGTAATAAGCCTGTTGCCACTAAAGGTGTAAAGTATTAAGAACTGATGCAGAGCTTGTGGGGCTAGATCTGAATTATCCCATCCTGACCCTTCTAAAGAGAATGGCTCTTTTTCTCTGCCAAAACAAGGCTTGACAACTAGAGAAAAGTTTTAAAACTGGGGAAGTCCAAGAAAAGTTTAGAAACTTGGTTGTCATATATTTATATCTCAGATCCTAAGGCATGGGAAATTCATCCAAATCTCCACTCATCTCCCTGTAAAAACTTGGACCTCAAGTATAGAAGGAAAATAGTCAGCTGTCATGGGAAATGGTTTGGTCCAGCTATTGAAACAGGACACTTTGGTGCTGTTATTTGGATTTTCAGAAGTGTTTGGCAATAAGGATATGAAATATGCTTGACAAGACCCCCTATTGAGATTGTTAAAGGGGAAAAAAGAAATTCTTCCAAAATGTAAATATTTAGGGTAATATTTGACCTGCACTTTTTTGCTTCGAACTATTTCACTGCTGTTACACTCATTTGGATAACTGCAGGAATCTCTTGAAAAGCTACCTCACAATTTTTCATTGTTGTGCAATTGCTCCGTGCCACAGTAAATGTCTTTCTCTTTTTTTGGCAAAGTTTTCCTTATGCCTTAAGGATAAAACTATTTCTTTTGAGATGCACACATCGAGATGTGGGGAAGAAAATACCCATGACAGAGAATGTAGGGTTTATGGGTTTAGTGAAATGTGAAAATTGGAAGACAAATATCCCTTCTGAAGATGGCCTTAACCCACTAGCAAACCAGATTAATTAAAAAGTATTCAAATCAAAACAGGTCCCTTTAAATTTAATAGGTAACATTTTTTAAACTTACTATTTTCAAGAAGAGTAGACTTTTTTTTTCCACCAGTCTTCCCTGTATGAAAGTAGGCCTTCCAAGCTGAATAGTACCAAGTTAATGCTCAGAAAATGGAGTTTCCACCTTCCCATCTGAATTCACCTGCTCATGACTGTAGGCCCAGCTTAGCGTGGGATAGTGTTTGGAGCAGCAGCTGGAGAGAAGAGACAGTGAAACAGCCACGCTGAGCTGGTTTTTGATCCTCTCAATTTCATTCGCACATACTCCTGTAGAATATTTTAAAAACTGAGGTGTAATTGACAAACAGTGAAATTCACCTTTTAAAATACAGTTCTAACATTCTCCCAAACTGTTCAAAAGGAAAGTTGTACCACTTTCATCTTGTACCTCTGTTGCATGAGGTCTCCAATTTTTCCACACCCTCCAGGTCAGTGAAAATTATCACTTCCATTAGACTTTTTCCCAATTTGATAGGCAAATTTCACTGTGAATTGAGACTATTAACTTCCATCTATGACATATGTTGCAAAACTTTCATTCCTGTTTACCATTTCATTTTCTTGATAGCTCTTTTGTGCACAGAAAATATTTTAATTTGTATGTGGGCACACTCAGAAAAGCCATTTTATTTCTTGAATTTTTGCTTTATCATTGTTCTTTTTTATTTTATGCAAGTCAATTTCATTACTTAAAAGTTTAAATAGTTTTTAGATATAGCCATTTATTTATAAATATCCGTAAATAATAGGTAAGTGTTCATTCAACAAATTTATTTGTTCTTTTATATATATATCATATCAGATGGCAGAAAAACAAAAAGTATGTAAGATGCTTCTAGAGTTGGTATTGTATCATACTCCTTTTGTCTGTCCTTCTTAAATAAATGCCAACAACAACAAAAAGGTACAGTTCTATACATTTTAGCAAGTGTATATATTCCTGTAACCATCTCCACAATCAAAACAGAGAATATTTTCATCACCTTAAAAGGATTCTTTGTGACCCTATGTAGTCAATCTACTCTTACCCCAGTCCTTTGGCAATCACTGATCTGATTTCTAGTTCTATAGTTTTGCCTGTTCCAGAATGTCATATAAATGGAATCAAGCGATAGGTAGCTTTTTAAATTTGGATTCTTTCACTTAGCAAATTTCTTTTAGATACAGTGATATTGTATGTACATTAGTAGTCTATTCCTTTTTATTGCTCAGTGGGATTCCATTATAGTTATATAGGTTTACCACAATTCAGTTATCCATTCACTATTTGGTTATTTGGTGGTTTCTAGTTTTGGGGTAATTATGAATAAAGCTGATATAAACATTCATGTTCAGGTTTTTTCTTCAAATCTATGTCTTCATTTCTCATGGGTAAATTCCTAGAAGTAGGTTTTCTGAGTCATATGGTAACTGCATGTTTAATTTTAAAAGAAATAGACCGTATCCCAAAGTGGCTGTACCATTTTGTATTCCCACCAGCAAATGTGTGCTAGTACCAATTACTCCACATCTTCACCAGCGTTTTGAATTGTTAGTTTGTTGTTGTTTGGACAATTATAACAGGTATGTAGCAGTATCTCTACTACATAGTGGGCTTTTAATTGCATTTAAAATGTTGCATTTCCCTAATGACTAATGATATTGAGCATCTTTTCATGTCCATGATTTCCACATGTATCTCTTCTTTGATGAAATGTCTGTTCAAATATTTTGCCCCCTTTAATTGGTTGGTTTGTTTTCTTATTATTGAGTTCTTTATATAGTCTAGTTACCGGTCCTTTATTAGATGTATGTTTTGCAAATATTTTCTTCATGTGTGTAGCATGTCCTTTTAATTTCTTAACAATGTCTTTGGAAAAGCAGAAGTTTTAATTTTGATGAAATCCAATCCATCGTTTTTTCCTTTCATTATTCATGCTTTTTGTGTCTTTTCTAGGAAATATTTCTCTAACCCAATGTCACAAAGGTTTTTTTTTTTTTTAAAGATTTTATTTATTCATTTATCCCCCCCCCCCCTTGCTGCTTGTGCTCACTGGGTCAGCTAACCACGCCGTGCGGGCGGGCTTGCCTTCACCAGGAGGCCCTGGGAACGGAACCCAGGGCCTCCCATATGGTAAACGGGAGCCCTACTGATTGAGCCACAGCTGCTTCCCACAAAGGTTTTTTCCCTATGTTTTCATGTAGAAATTTTGTAGTTTTAAGTTTTACATTTAGGTCTGTGATTCAAGTCAATTTTTGAATGTGGTGTGAGGTATGGTTTGAGGTTCTTTCTTTAATATATGGATGTCCAATTGTTCTAGCACAATTTATAGAAAAGACTGTTCTTTCTGTATTGCATTGCATTAGCACTTTTTCTGAAATCAGTTGACAATACTTGTGTGTGTCTATTTCTGAGTTCTCTGTTCTGTTCCACTTACCTATATGTCTATCTTTTCACCAATATCGTGCTGTTTTGATTACTGTAGCTTAACAGTAAGTTTTGAAATCAGATAGGGTTAGTCTTTCAACTTTGTTCTTCTTTTTCAAAATCATTTAGACTATTGTAGGCTCTTTACTTTTCCATATAATTTTTTGAATCAAATTGTCAATTCCTTAAAAAAAAACTTCCTGGGATTTTAATTGGGATTACAATTAAATTATAAATCAATTGGGGAGAAATTTGACATCTTGACAATATTGAGTCATCTGATCCACAAAGATAGTATATCTCTCCATTTATTTAGGTATTCTTTGGTTTCTGTCATCAATGTTTTTTTTATTTTTTGGCGTACAAATATTGCACATATTTTGTTAGACTTATCTTAAGTCTAACAAAATAGAATAAGGATGCTATTCAAAATGGTACTTTATATTTCCAATTGTCCATTACTGTTATATGTTGACCTGGTATCCTGAAATCTTACTAAATTTACTCACTAGATCTAGCAGCTTTTTTTTCTTTCTTTCTTTCTTTCTTTGTACCGGGGCTGGGGGATGAACCCAGGACCTTGTATGTGGGAAGCTGGTGCTCAACTACTGAACTACATTGGCTTCCCCGAGTTGGTTTTTTCATTTGTTTGTTTGTTGTTTGTTTGTTGTTTTTAGGAGGCATTGGGGACTGAACCCAGGACCTTGTATGTGAGAAGCATGCACTTAACCGCTTGAGCCATATCGCTCCCCTAGGAGCTTTTTGATAGAGTCTTTGAGACAGTCTGTTTAGACAATTATGCCATCTGCCAATAAAAAGAGTTTTCACCCACCCATCCCAAAATGTATGCTTTTTGTTTTACTTGCCTTACTGAACCTGTTAGGGCTTCTAATACAATTCTGAATAAAATAGTAATAGTGGAAATCCTTCCTTTTTCCTAATGTTAGAAGGAAGGCATTTAGTCATTTGCCAGTAAGGTCTTTAATTAATTAATTTATTTTTTTGGTAGTATTTTGGTAGATGCATTCTCTCAGGTGGCAGATGGTCTCTTTTATTTCTAGTTTGCTAAGAGTTTTTTTCATGAATGGATCTTAAATTTTGTGAAAGATTTTTATTTTATTTTCATCTATCAAGATGTTCATATGGCTTTTCATTTTTAGACTGTTGCTATTGTTTTCCAATGGTGAACCAACCTTGCAGTCATGAGACAAAACCTGCTTGGTCATGTTGGATTAGTCTTTTTGCTTATTGCTGGATTCAATTTGTTAGTACTTCATTAAGGATTTTTCATCTTTGTACATGAGGGATGTTGGATAGCCTTCAAAATAATGCTGCCCTCACAAATGAGTTGGGAAGTATTCCCTAATCTTCCATTTTCTGAAAGAGATTTGTATATCATTGGTATTATTTTTTCATTAATGCTTGGTAGAATTTACCAGTCATGCCATCTAGGCCTAGAGTTTGCTTTGGGGAAGGCTTTGAACTATTGCTTCAATTTTTTAAATAGATGTTGGACTATACAGGTTTTATTTCTTCTTTATTGAGTTTATTAGTTGGTGTTTTTCAGGAGGTTTTTTCTTTGTGTGTGTGTGTGTGTGGCATGTTTAATTTTAACAGACAGAGGAAATTTTGTTCTACTATCTCACTGGAGTTAATTTTTTGAAAAATCTGAGAATTTTTTAAAAAACAAGTAAAAGTTAAAAGATACTGCATCAGCCACTGTGGAAGACAGTTTGGCAGTTCCTCAGAAAGGTGAGTACAGATTCACAATATGACCCAGCAACCTCACTTTTAGGTCTGTACCCAAAAGAACTGAAAGCAGGGACTTGAACAGATATTTTTACATATGTACATTTGTACATAGCGGCATTATTCATAATTGTCAAAAGACGGAAGCAACCCAAGTGTCCATCAACAGAAGAATGGATTAAAAAAATATGGCATATACATACAATGGAATATTTATTATTCAGTTGTAAAAAGGAATGAAATTCTGATATATGCTACAACATGGATGAACCTTGAAAGATACTGTGTTGAGTGACATAAGCCAACACAAAATGACAAATATTCTATGATCTCACTGGTATCAATAATTAGATTACACAAATTCATAGAGTCAGAAATTAAAATGTAGTTTACCAAGGGGTAGGGAATGGGGAGTTAATGCTTAATTGGTAGAGAGTTTCTGCTTGGGGTGATAGAAAAGTTTTGGTAATGGGTGATGGTGATGGAAGCACAACATTGTGAATGTAATTAACAGCACAGAATTGTGTGCTTGAAAGTGGTTAAAATGGGAAATTTTAGGTTGCATATGTGTTACCAGAATAAAACATTTTTTACAACACCATAGAACTGTACAACGTAACGAGTGAACCCTAATGTAAACTATGGACTATAGTTAATGGTATAATTATGATAATATTGTTTCATCAATTGTAACAAAATTACCTCATCAGGGTAAAGTGGTAGTATAGAATAGGGAAAACTGTGCATGCAGGGGTTACATGGGAACTCTGTACTTTCTGCAGGATTCTTCGTAACCCTACAACTTCTCTAATTAAAAACAAATGATACATAATGGTGTGTCAACAGGAGTTCCATTTCTGTTTAAAATAGTACAGATTAAAACTTACAATTGTGACCCGAATCAAATATCATTAAAACAACTTCTAGGGAAACAGATGTGGCTCAAGTGATTGGGCTTCCATCTACCACATAGGAGGTCCAGGGTTTGATTCCCAGGGCCTCCTGGTGAAGGCAAGCTGGCCCATGTAGCCAACTTGCCTGAGCAGAGAGCTGGCCCATGCAGAGTGCTGGCCCACACAGGAGTGCTGGCCCACATGGAGAGCTGGCATAGAAAGATGATGCAACAAAAAGACACACAGAGGAGAGACAATAAGAGATACAGCAGACCAGGGAGCTGAGGTGGCACAAGAGACTGAGCACCTCTCTCCACTCCAGAAGGTCCCAGGATCGGTTCCCAGCGCAGACAGCGAGCACAAAACAACAAGGGGTAGGGAGGGTAAATAAATAAATAAATCTTAAAAAAAAAAAAAAAAAAACACCTCTAAATAGGAAGAGTGAATTAATTAATTCAACAGTAATTGATTAAGACTTTGCTTGCCACCTTTGTACAAGGCCCTTTGCAGCATACAAATAGGAAGGAGCCACCTCAAGATGGTAGTAATCACTCCAGGTAATCAATTGGAAAAGAGTCACCAAGCCAGGTATGATTAAACACAAGTCAACACAGAGTGAATTGTCTATTTAAATGTGGAGGCAACAAAAAAGAGCATATTGAAGAGTTGATTTTAAAGGGTAAATTTTGAGCTGAACTTTCAGAAAACATATATTGATGTCACATATTTTGGCAAGGAATAGGGACAGCATTTCTGGTGGAAGGAGAGGCACAGATAGAGGTATTGTTCTGAGGCCTGAGCAAAAGAGGAAGTTGTAAAAATGTAGGGAGGAAGACTGCTCCTGAGAGACACCTGGGCAATAGACTAACAAAGAGAATCAATACTATGTCACTTAATTTTCAGGTCAGTTCTATGAGATCATTTTTCTTCCTGGTTTACTGATAAGAAAAATGACATTAGCTTATTTAGATAACTTGCCCACTGTCAACCAGGCTAATGGCAGTCTGGCATCTGAACTCAGACTTTTCCCACTGCCTCTACCCTTTATCTGCTAAAGGAGTTCAGCCTTGGCCTGTTGTAATCAGCGGAGAAGTGAATTGCATTAAGTTTACTGCTAATGATTTGCATTTGTTCATTCAGTAAATATGTATTAAATGTCCTGCTCTGTGCCGGGCACTGTGCTAAGGTGCCACAGATACAGCAATCAACAAAATAAACACTCTTCCCACTCTCATGAAGCTTATTTTCTAATGATGAACACAGACATTGAACAAGTCAATGTAAGTGTGATTGATAAGTGTCTAAAAAGAAATATATCATATTGAGGAAGTATTAGAAAAGGGGACCCAAGCCAGCCTGGAGTTCACTGTAAAGAAGTGACATTTAGGCTGCAATGAATAAGAGTTAGCTAAGTCAGAATGTGTCTGTGTGGTGGCAGTGGGGGGTGGGAGGCGGGGGACCAGTTTTCCAGCAAAGGAAACGACAATAACATTTCAGAATGTTTTCATGGGAAATGGGAAATGATTGCAGGGCTTTTAGTAAGGGAAAAACAACCAGATTCTTCAGATATATGTTCTTAGAAGTTCATTCTGGCTGCATAGTGGAAAATGGATTAGAGAGGGGTATGTTTACAGAGACCACTTAAGAGGGGACTGCAGTGCCAGGTGAGGGAAGAGGGTGATGGAGTGAGCCTCAAAAGCTGGCTTGGATTGGATGTGTTGCTTGAAGAAAAGGGACACCAAATTGCTGATATTTGTAACCAGGTAGACAGTAGTCCCATTTACCCAAAATAGGAACAACGCAGAAAGAGCAGACGGAGTATTAGAAGAGGGTGGGCAGGTTATGAGCTCAGTCCTGGAAAGCTGAAGAGGATGAGCTCAGTGCAGTGGCTAAGAGCACCACCTCTGGAGCAAGGCTGCCTAGTTTTATGTCCCAGCTCTTCCATTTAACAGCTGTGTGACCATGACAAGTTATTGATGCTCTCTGTACCTCAGTCCCTCCATCTGCAAAATGGGGGTAATAATACTATTTACCCCATGAGCTTCTTAGGATTAAAATGAGTTACTCACGCAAAGCACTGTCTTAGTAGAATGTCCCAGCACTTGCCTTGGTAAGCACTCAGTAGGTTTGAGCTATTTTTATGTGACCGTGAGATATCCAATATGTGGCTGAATGTATTGTTTTAAATCTCAGAAGAGGGGTCAGGGTAGGATCATTGTAGTATCGAACTTCCTAGCTCCCTTGTGTTTGGGTGAGAGACATGTAACCAATCACTTAATTACTAGTAAAGAGGCCTCTGGAGCTCTCCTTCCCTCTAGCTTAGAGGCTGGCATTGTTTGCATTGAAAGCTACTTCATCATCCTGCGTCCCTGAGTAATTACAATGAGCAGAGCCTCCATATTAACCTCAGGTAGACATTTGGCATAAGTGAAAAATGAAACTTTGTTATTTTAAGTCACTTAAAATTTGAAGATTATTTGTTATTGCTGCACAACCTAATCTGAACTGACTGACATATCAAGGAGTTATTTAATGATGCAAATAACATGGAAAATTTTGGGAAGCTGTAGGCCTAGAGTAAAAAATTTATATTCTGCAAATTATGTCCTCTGGAGATGGATTGTAATTCCATCTGTTTTCCTGAGCCTTTAGTAAAGTTTTGGTTCACATCAAAACCTGGTCTCAGTAAAGCCGGGAAGAATGAAGGAAAAGGTCTATGTCCATGCTTAGTCTGGTTATAAAGGAGTAACTCACCATAAAGATAGCACGGCTGGGGCAGCACAGTCCTCGTCCAGTGCAGGGATCAACAGGCTGGAAATGAGTTACAAAGCACATGCAGAGGGCTGGAAGCCCATGTGAAATACCCCCAGAGACTGCCTGAGAGAAATTAGAAGGAACCTGAGAAGGCATCCTGCTGTCATACATGGGGAGGGGGTGGGGTGGGGAGTGACTATTAATCACAAAGTTGAACTGTTAACATGACCTCATTTGCCCTGGCGAGGCCAGAAGATATGGGTTACAAATATAATTTTGAGTGTATGCCTCCTTAGGACTCTGATGCTTGTGGGAATGTGTCTATCGAGTAGGAATCGTTGGGACATGTGTCTGGTAGAAAAATGATGAGGCATTACATTCTGGGCAATGGGGAGTGTCTGTGTGTTTTCAGATAGGGAAGTTAAGGAGATGAAAACAAGATGTTAAATTTCTAGAACTTTCTAATATCATTATAGTGAACAAATATTTGTTTTAAGAAAGTTATAAATACTATAGTGGAAGTGTATTTTCATTTGAAACAAGACAGCAAATCAAGAATGAAGCCTGTAGATTTAGTTAAGTGGAATGTAGGTGAAAAACCCAATAAATCAAGAATTTCAACTTTAATGTAGGCAGTTCATTAATTAAAACTCACAGCCAAGTACAAGATTTACACAATTCTGAAGTGACAATACTGAAATAGCATCTGCTTCCAAGCATCTGCTTACCAAGAAATGTTGCTTTTCTTACTGAACCAGGGGATAAATCATGATCCTCCTATAATCCTTTTAGGATTTGGGAGTATTTTCCATGAAGTTTTCAAGAAATCTGGGCATGCTCATTCCACTCCAATAACAAAATCCACAGCTATAATTTTTCTCAGTTTACAACTTTAAAGTAGCAACCACACAAATGTCAAATTGTAGAGGTTTGGGAAGGAAGATTAAAGCTAAAGGGGGGGCTGCAGAGATTGAAGGGGAAAGAAAGGCAAAGAGTGGAAAGCAGTTTCCTACAGTGCAAGGGCACTCAGTGGTGAAATGACCTGAGGGCAAAGAATTAGCAATACTAAAACTAGAAATGAAATGAAGAGCATGTGTGATGTATGAAGCCGGTGTTCTTAGAGTGGAGTTGCAATCTATGTGCATTTAACTGAAGTTCAACCACAGGTACTAGGTACAGCAAAGAGAGAAACAACAGCTTAAATAGATACAGCTGATTTTGCACTCTCTTCCCACTCAATGAGCCATGCTCTTTAGTGAGCTCGAGGTGGGTAACATGAAACAGTTTTCTCCTTCGCTTATAAGGTATCTCTCACTGTGTGAGCATCTTGCTGAATTGAACATGGATTTTTAATTTAAAGATTTATTTTTTGAACAACATGGACCTTAAAACTCAAGCTAATTACTTCATTGGGCAATACGGGGTAATGTGGATGGAGGGATATGGGGAAAACATACCAGTGGATTTATTTTAAAAGATATGTTCATCTCTAGATCAGTTAGGGTTCAGGCATATAAGTAGAAACACTATGAGTGATGCTGAATAAGGGATATATCGATTAGTCCTTACACAATAATGGAAGTTGGTAAAGAATTCTATGGAAGACTGTTGCCTTGGTGTCTTGTAATGGGCCTGAAGTTGCTATGGGTCAACTTATCAAGCAAGACTGGTATTGATAAGGAAAGCTGGATATGAAGTCTGGGAAGATAAGGACAAATGGGAACCCAAAGAATAAAACAGAACCGGCATCTGCCTCTCACCATGTCCAGCCTCGATGAGACTAGTGACCTGCGGGAGTAGTTGGTGCCTTTCACCATGGACCTACACATACACTTGACCAGGGCTTACAGAAACTGAGGGAGGAGATCTGGCAGACACTGCAGGAGCCACAGGCCCAGCTTGCAGTCACATGGCCAACAAAGTAAGTCAGTAGATACACAATGAGCTGCTACAACTCCTAGTGCCTTCGGACCACCTTCTGAGCCCAGTGACTGCCGCTTCCCGTCTGCCTTCCAAATCTTGTGCAAACTTTTCGTGTGGCCAACCCTAATCCAGAATCGTACATAGAAAGGGATTCTGGGAAAAGGAGATCTACTTTAGCTAAGTTGACATGCTACAAAGCCACTGCAGTCTCCAACATTAGGTTTCTCCTGTGGGGATTTTCAATGATAATGTCCATGAAATGTTTACCTTACCTACTGTCTTTAAAACTCCACCCCTGAAAAAAAAAGGAAGCAGATGTGGCTTAATGGTTGGGCTTCTGTCTGCCATATGGGAGGACTCAGGTTTGATCCCTGGGGCCTCCTGGTAAAAAAAAAATGGCGTGCAGGTAAGCCAGGCCCACGCAGCGAACCACGCAGCAAGATGATGATGCAAGAAAAGGGAGACACGGGGGAGAGCCAAGGCAAGACGCGCCAGAAACCAGGAACTGAGGTGGTGCAGGTGGCAGAGTCCCTCTCTCCCACATCGGAGGTCCCTAGGATCAAATCCCAGTGAAGCCTGGAGGAGAAAAAGGGGAAAGCATAAAAACAGACATAGAAGACCACCCAGTGAATGGGCACAGACAGCAAGCAGGGTGGGGTGAGGGAACTCCACCCCTGTGTAATATATAACTTTGCCATACATATTGACATGTTTCCACATTGTAAGTGAGAAAACTGCCACTCACCTGTGGTATTATTGTTCTTCTCTCCTCCATCATGAAGGCAATTAGGGTGTCTCTGCTGAGAACAATACAACAGAATCTACAATATGATATTATCAGCATTTTCCCCTATGCTTGAAAAAGTCATTAATTACAAATTTTCACCATATTGTGTTTGTTTTTTTAAAGTGTTTCAAAAGCCCTTATTTGTTGCCAACCTGACATTTGATCTTCCATAAACACATTTCTTTTTAAGCCTGGGTAGCACTTAAACCAGACACTTGCTATTTCTTGTTGTTTCCTAAAGTGTTTGTATTGGTAGTTCTTTCTATATTCATAATTCTGAGACTTGACACTTTTTCTGGAAAACAATTCCATTATGGGGAAAGGTTATGGCATTTCATTCCTTTTAAGCCATGGTTTATACAAATATATGTTCCTTCCCAGTAATTTCTCAGAGTGACCAAGAGTTTGGTGAGAGCTGAATTCTGAGTAAAAACCATTAGCTTGCAATGACCATGAAATAATGACTGCTGTTATGTGCTATATAATAATATGGTGAGCTCATTGAGGTCAGGGCCATGTCTTATTCATATATGTATTCAAAGTACCTGGCACATAGGAAGCACTCAATAAATATTTATCAAAAGACTGAATAGCCTTGTACGTGACTTTAAATGTTTGGCTTTAAAACGCTGACTTGGGATGAAAGACTCACATCCAAAATAGCAAAAAACCAGGCAAGTATAGAAAATACAAATCAGGTTAGTGGACAAAGAAAGGATTCTATTCTCAATCTATAAATCTGTATGCCCTTATTCATTTCTATTAAAAACTCTTTATTGATTATACTATATATCAAGCACAGGTGACATAACAGGAAGAAAAAAATGACGAGGCAGAGGCCTGGCCTCAAGTTATTTTTCAGGCTTGTCTGACCACACACATAGAAGTAATTAACTAACTGCTGAGAACGGTGCTTTTAATAGAGATGTGTGTATAGAGAGCTATGGGAGCAACAGGTGAGTAAATATATTCCCTAATTAGAATCTTATACTACCCAAAAGGGATGGTTAGAATTGGACATAGTTGAGTCTTAGGTTTAAAGACTGAGATATGCATAAATGTTATGGTTCCAATTTTTTGCTGCCTAAATTCAAATGCCTATTCTGGGGGAAAAAATAAAATAAAAGAAAATTACTAGACTCCACCTCTCACAATCATCATCACTAATAGCTTAGGTCCACCCACAGCTTAAGGAAATCATTGCTTATTAGCACAGCCTGTAAAACTAGAAAAGCTGCTTAAATATGGCTTTCCAAACTGAACTCGAGAGGCATCCACTTGCTCCAGTAAATTGTTCTCTCAGATAAACACTGTAGAGTATTGTATAAGTACACACTGCATCTTCAACAAAAATTGTGTTCAGTCTATATTTTTACTCACTTATTTGACTAATCCTTACAAAGCACCTGTGAAGGTCTGATTGGCTCCTGCTTGGTTGCCAGGCGGAAAACCAAGGACCAGAAATTACTAATATCAAGGAGCTTGAGTCATATGACAAATAACTTCAGAACAAAATGATAATCACTAAGCAGATAATTGTGATACCATATATCAGGAGCTACAGAGTGTTATTGGGCCGCTGTGAAGGAGCTACCAACTTTGCTTTGAATGGAATTTAGGAAAACTTCATAAAGGAGATATTTCAACTGAATCTTGAAGACTGACTAGGAGTCCACCAAATAGAGAAAGGCAAAGGCTTCCACTCATCTTAGGCAACACTTTTAATGTCTTTTTATTCATCCTATTTATTAAGATTTCTGATTAAAAAATATGAGGTATCCAAATTGGAAAGGAAGAAGTAAAACTATATTTTTAGACAACACGATCTTATATATAGAAAATCCAAAGGAATCCACAAGGAAACTATTAGAGCTTGTAAACGAGTTTAGCAAAGTGGCAGAGTACAAGATTCAATACATAAAAAATCTATTGTGTTCCTATACACCAGCAAAGAACAATCCATAGAGGACAGTAAGAAAACAATTTCAATTACAATAAAATTTAAAAGAATAAAATATCTAGGAATAAGTTTAATCAAGGATATTTAAAAAAACATATACACTGGAAACTACAAAACACTGCTGAAAGAAATTAAAGACGGCCTTAATAAATGGCAAAATATCCCATGTTCATGCACTGGAAGAGTTAATATTGTTAAGATGTATAATATTACCCACCCAAAGCACTCTACAAATTCAGTGCAATCCCTATCAAAATACCAGTAGACTTTTTTGCAGAAATGGAAAAACCAATGCTCAAATTTAAAAGGAACTGCAGGAGGCCCTGAATAACCAAAACATTTTTTAAAAAGAAGAACAAAGTTGGATGACTCACACTGCATGATTTCAAAGTAATCAAGACAGTGTGGTCCTAGCATAAAGATAGACAAATAGATCGATGGAACAGAATTGCAAGCCCAGAAATAAACTCACACATCTATGGCCAATTGATTTTCAACAGGGTTAAAAGTGCATGCAATAGGGAAAGAAGAATCTCTTCAACAATTGGTGCTGGGAAAAATGTAAAAGAATGAAATTAGACTCCTACCTCACACCATATACAAAAATAAACTCAAAATGGATGAAGGACCTGGATATAAGAGTTAAATCAATTAGAGGATAATATAGGGGCAAGTCTTCATGATCTGGGATTCAGCAATGGATTCTTAGATATGACACCAAAAGCATGAGCTAAAAAAGAAACAATAGATAAATTTGACTTCATCAAAATTAAAAATCTTTGTAAATCAAAGGAAATTACCAGGAAAGTAAAAAGACAACCTACAGAAAGGGAGAAAATAGTTGCAAGCCAGGATTGAATAAGGCCTTAATATCCAGACTGTATAAAGAACTTTTAAAATGCAATAACAAAAAGACAAAACAACCCAATTAAAATATGGGCAAAATATACTAGAGAGAAGGAAAGAGAATAGCAGCTATGTACGGCAGGGGAAGCATAGAGAGATTGAGAGATGATGAGTTTTGTTTGTTATTATTGTTATTAGTATTGGAATAATGAAAGTGCTCGAAGAAGATTGAAGTGATGAATGCACAAATATGTGATTACATCAAATACCACTGATTGTACACTTTGGATGGATTTATGCTTTGTTAATATGTATTAATAAAATTTTTTGTTAAAAAATATATATTATGGCAAAAGACTTAAATAGACTTTTTGCCAAAGAAGATATACAAATGACCCATAAGCAGAAGAAAACATGCTCAACATCATTAGCCATTAGGGAAATGCAAATCAAAACCACAGTGACATAACACATCATACCCAAAGGATGGCTATTATTTTTTAAAAATGGAAAATAACAAGGGTTGAATAGAACGTGGAAAAATTGGGCCCCTGGTGCATTGTTGATAGAGATGTAAACTGGTGCAGCTACTATAGAAAGCAATATGGCAGATCCTCAAAAAATTAAATATAGAACTACCATATGGCCCAGCAATTCCACTTCTAGGTATATACCCAAAAAAAGTGAAAACAGAGTCTCAGACAGATACTTGTATACCAATGTTTATAGCAGCATTATTCACAATAGCCAAAAGGTGAGTACAACCCATGTGTCCATCAACAAATGAATGGATAAATGTGGTTCATGCACAAAATGTGGTACATGCACACAATGGGATATTATCCAGCCACAGGAACAAATGAAGTTATAAGATCTGCTGCAAGAGAGTTAGCGATAAGATGGCATTGGTGTAGGAGGGCGCACACTGCAAGCTCCCAGAGCAAGGCGGATTGTGGACGGGGTCCTGCCCGGGGATCTTTGTTGTGCACGCGTGGACTGAGAAGCTTGGGACATCTATCTGCGCGGATCGGCGGCGTGGACCGAACGGTGGAGATTCGTGAGTTTTGGGGCTGCCGGTGGAGGTTGGCACAGGTGGCTGAGCCCCGTGGTTAGGGAAAAAAAAATAAAACGGCTATTTGGAGCCGCGGGCGGGGCGAAAAAGTTTTATTTTCTGGGGATCTGGCTGCCTGGCACCCCTTGGACCTTGTGTGAACAGAGCAAACGAGCTAGTAAGCACCCGGTGAACCGGAGGGGGGATTTTGGTTGGGGAACGCAGCTGATTTCCCTAGCCACCCAGGGATAAGACCCGGGCCGCTGCGGAGCCAGGAGGAAGGGACACTTCCCAAAGAAGGGAGGGTTCAGTTGGAAGATAGGGAAGGGTATTTTATATTTTTAGACATTGATCTGGCTGCCTGCACCGCCCCATGGCTTTGGGGAGCAGATAAACCGACCTGAAGCAGCATTAGGCTGAGAGCAGACGAGAAACTGCACTCAAACTGATTTACTGAGCAGCCTGGTGACGCTGGAGCTCGGCGCCAGAAGGGGCGGAATCCGCCAAATTTAGCACTCCTCACTGACTAACATCAGAGTTTCAGCTAACGTGGGGAGTCCGGAAAGTGGGACGTGCTTGATTAATTTCCACGGGCCCAGCTAGGGTCCCTTCCGTAAGGTGGTTGGTCTAGAAGAGGAATATTTTGGGTCCTGCATTTGGCTAAAAAAAAAAAAAAAAAAAAAAAAATGAGGTCACCTCAACAAATGAAAAATAAATTCTTTTTAATTTAGTTTAATAGCTAAAAGCTGCTTCAGGACCTGCATATAGAACCCTGTGGGGAAATTCATTGATAAACACAAGTAGGCAGGAAGGATCCACGTGGACCCTAAGGGAATCATTGACCCCCCTTAGCTCTGTTTGACTGCTTGCCTGTGTGGATTTTGGTTTCTCTCTGTTACTTTCTGGTCTAGTGTTATTATTTCCTTTTTCCTCCCCCCTTCCTTTTTCCTTCTATTTTTTTTAAATAAGTGCTGCCAGCTGGTCGCTTCTTTGCTGGGCTTCTTATTCAGTAATTTCCCACTCGCTGTATATATTGATTCTGTATTACAAACTATTGCTTGTCCTTCCTACATGTTTCTGCCTTCTGTTTTCTGTTGTGGCTCTTAGAGACAACATTTTTTCATAGGCCCACAACTTAAGGGTGTCAATTTCTATCCCATCTATTTTGTTTTCACCTTCTTCTTTTTTCCTTTTTTTTTTTATTAGTATTAAATTTTTCCTTTCAGACCTTTCTCTACTATTTCTCTCCCTCCTCATAATTCTAGCTTCTAAAACACTATATATATATATATATTCCTCCATTTGTTTTCCCAGTCCATTGTAGGAACTCCATATTTTTTCCTAGTACTCTACACTGCCTACACAAGTTAAATATTCATCTCATTAA
>JAKSZT010054583.1:5293314-5403931 GCA_026826555.1 Tolypeutes matacus
CCTGAGAGCCTCCTTGTTGCTCAAATGTGGCCTCTCTCTAAGCCAAACTCAGCATATGATTGCATTACCTTCCCCCCAACATGGGACATGACTCCCGGGGATGAGCCTCCCTGGCAACGAGGGATTAATACCAAGTGCCAACTGGCAGCTTTGCGCAGTGGCAGGATCGTAGCCAATGAGGTTTATCCAAGGCATGATTATTGCTAATTGAAAACTTTTCCCAAGTGCCAACTGGCAACACAACTGGAAAAAGACCTTGAATAAAAGGGGGAAATGGTAAAGACAAATGAGTTCAAGTGGCTAAGAGACTTCAAAGAGAGTCGGGAGGTCATCCCAGAGGTAACTCTTACGCACACCTCAGTAGGAGATCATAGAACATCTAAGTGCCTATCACCCCACTCAGTGGGGTTCCTGAGAGCTCCGGAGACACCCTGGTCCTATATAAGGGGGGATAGCCCCAGAGACTGATGCCTTATCAGTGGGTTCTCTTTTGGAATCTGTGCTCCTGAGAGTGACCGAATTAGACTCAAATAAGTCCTCCCTGCACATGGTTCACCAGTCCCTTCTATTCAAACCTATATGTGATGCTGGAGTTTTTAGGTATACTTCCAGAGACTGGAGCCTCCCGCCTACCTATGTGCCAGGTGTGCATGAAATCTAGGTGGAGCTGCAACTCCTACCCTACAGCTCAATGGACTCATCCAAGTCACCTGGCGAGGAGACAACGATGGGCAATGGCCATCCCAGGGAATGGAGAGGGCCTGCATCTGCAGGCAGGATCATCCCACCCACCATATCCATGGGATATAAGCCCTCTCTCACTTGGAGGTGGAGTGGACATCACCATCCCAGTCCCCTCTGGATTGGGGGAAGAACTATGGACTAGAGTGGACTTGATGGTATTCTCTTGTTTACATATGGTGATTCTAGCAATGCAAGAAATTATAACAATGAGGTGGAGCCAGTGGCCACTTGACACTTTTGGGGTAGGGAGGGATGAGCAGTTGAAATACAGGGGCTTCTTTGGGAGTTGGAGGTTGTCCTGAGTACTGTTGTGGCAACGGATGTAGGCCATTTTAAATCAGCACACACCACTCAGAACTGAGTGGGAGAGAGTGTGGTCTACAGTGTGAACTGTGGTCTGTGGTTGGCGGCAAGTCTCCAGGATGTGTAAGTTCATTGAGGGTGGTGGGCCACACTGTGGAAGATGTTTGTGTGGGATGTGGTGGGAGGTATGGGAGGTGGGCAACATGGGAATCCCAGTGGGTTCCGTGTAATATTTTGGGTAATCTAAGCACCTCTTAAAATATATGTGTGTGTGTATATATATATATATATATATATATATATATATATATATATATATATAACATTTTTGTAAGCAAATACACATATATACATATATATTTATATATCATTTTGCAAATGTTTGTATGTATTGTGAGAATTTTGATTTTTTCCCATAATAAAAAAAAAAAAAAAAAAAAAGATCTGCAAAATGGAAGACCCTTGAAAACACTGTGTGCAGAGAAATAAGCAAGGCACATAAGGACAGATACCTTGTGATATCACTGATAAGAGATGGCTAGAAATAGCAAATTTGCAGTTTTAGAAAATAGATTAAAGACTACCAGGGGATGGGAGGAGGGGGAAAGGAAAGTGTTATTTGGAAAAATTGAAAAATAATAGTATGTTAAAATATATGAATATTCATATTAAATGGGGAAAAAATCATCTTTTTTTTTTTTTAAGGTATTGATTGATTCTAAAGGTATCCATTGAAGCAAATTCTCCAGGATTGCTCTGAATCATTTTTGTAATGCTGTGTGGCTCCAGAAGAATTGGGAACAAGTAAGATATTCAAATATATATATTGAATTGCTGCTTTAATTGATTACATGTATGAAAAATAAAACTACATCTAAGAGCACATGAGCAGATCAAGTCTGACCTAACTCAAACACTACTCTTATTTTACTTAGGAGTGAAAGCTTAGCCTCCCCAAGAATGTGCTGTAGCCATCCATCAACAAATATTTACTTGATGACTCCTAGGTACAAATTCCTCTTCTAGGCTCTAGCCTAGAACTTGATACAAGAAAGTGAACTTTTCAAACCACAGAAGTATCCAGACTTCTAGATGACAGGGAACAGATCCCCTATATGGTATTTATAGGACCAATAAAAAGGATGTTTAAGTGCTCAATTATGCTGTACACCTAGCACAACTCATTCATATATCCCCCTATATATCTTGTTTCTGAATTAATGCTCTGTGCATTAATTCTTTTGTTTTAAGAAAAATCCACAGGGATTGCATCAAATAGTAAATGGCCTTCTTTTGGCATCATTATGTTTTATGATTTTTTTTCTAACCATACTCTGGTTTTGAAATTTTAGAGGCTCAGAAAATACAATCTGGGAAGCATTAGCTCCTCGTGCACCTATTGCTTATGTTTATCATTTTGTTTTCATTGATATTTCCATTAAGATTTTCCCTGCCTGCACATAGATTATAAATGGCAATCAATAATAAAAAGAAATCTTGCTTGTAATTGATTAACAACTAGATAAACAATTTTGCCATCACTTTCATCCTATTGGTTCTTGAGATCTACTTCGTAGCTTACCAACTAAGACTTCCAAATACGATTCATAGGTTACGTCCCATAGTATAGCCTACTCTCAGTTATTCAGATGTAGGCACGTATCTTGGAACACCAAGATACAGATAATTGAAAGAGCAGCGAAAGTAGGAAACACTTAAAAGATCTGTTCAAATTTCCATTTGAGTTATATGTGGAAATTATAGAAGCTATTGTTTGCAGAACATATATCAAAAGTTGAACAGCAAAACAAATTATTTTAACTTCAGTAAGTCTTCTGTTAACAAAGGAAACACAGTTCAACATTTGGCTTTAGGGTCAGAGACCTCATTAACAGAGGTAAAAATATGAGAAATCTTAGGGATGTATTCTTGGACATTCTTTCTCTGTCGTGGAACACTTTCTCCTACCCTGTGCTTTAGGCAAGGTGGGAAAGAGTACCAGGGTCCTCATACCTCTCTTAGGAAAATTATGTAAATTGTGACAATAATAAAAATGAAGAGTGAAAGTGTATTAAGCTACTATTATGTCCCAGGAACTTCACATGCATTATCATATTTAACCCAGACAATAATCCTCTAAAAGACGTAATATTAATTATTCCCACTTTACAGGGAAATAACTAAGGTTCAAAGAGCTTAAGTAATTTGCCAAGACCCACAACAAGGGGGTGTCAGAGCCAAAATCAAACACTGGTCTGTCTTATTTCTGAGCCCAAATTCCCACTGCCTCTCTAAACCACAAGCACAACGTTGTACAGCCCAGACTACTTGGAGCACTCATCGCCAAGTGCCTGAGGTCTCAGGAAGGCCCAAACCTCAGCGTCATCTGTAAGAGACGTGGATCTTCACGGTGCTGCTTCCTCTCCCTGGCTAGCAGAGCCCAGCACTGGGAAGCTGATGTGGCTCAAGCGGTTGAGTGCCCACCTCCCACATGAGAGGTCCCAAAATTCGGTTCTCGGTGCCTACTGAAAAAACACCCCCCCACACACACACACACAAAAAAACCCAAAAAGCCAACTCGGGGAAGCCAATGTTGTGGCTCAGTGGTTGAGCGCCGGCTTCCTACATACAAGATCCCCAACTCAATCCCTGGCCCCCGGGGCCTAAAAAAAAAAAAAAAAAGTATTCTGAGTTCCCACCTCATAAAGACTTCTTTACAACTGTGCCGTGACTTGGTGGTTTTTGTTAAAGACTTCTCATTGTTCCAAACGCTGAGAACTATCATACTCCACCAGACATAGCGAGGAGTTACAAAGGAAAGAGTACGTAATCTCCACCTACAGGGAATTTATAATTTCATGGGGAGTGGGGAGGTGGGGGGAAATGCATGTGCTGGAAACCTTGGCTGCCCTGCAGATCTCCTCTCTGCCTGCCTCCACCCTGCTCTATGGTCCTGGAAGCCTGCTGTATTAGTCAGCCAAAAGGGGTGCTGATGCAAAATACCAGAAATCAGTTGGTTTTCATAAAGGGTATTTATTTGGGGTAGAAGCTTACAGTTACCGGGCCATAAAGCATCAGTTTCTCCCCTCACCAAAGTCTGTTGCTACCTGTTGGAGCAAGGCAGCTGCCGACGTTTGCCAGGGTTCGGGCTTCTTGGGTTCCTCTCTTCCCGGGGCTCTGTTTCTCCCCAGGCCTCGCTCCTCTGTTTCCTCCACAAGGTCAGCTGTAGACTATGAGGCTCTCTAGGCTTTGCCTCTCTCCACAAGGCCAGCTGTGAACTGTCAGGCGAGCGGCTCCTCTCTTTTCCAGGGGCCTTCTCTCCTTCCTCATCAGAACTCCAACATCAAAACTACTCCAACTCTGTCCTTTGCCGTGTCTTTTATCTTTGAGACCCCACCGAGCAAGGGGCAGGGCTCAATGCCCTACTGAAGTGGCCCAACCAAAACCCTAATCATAACTTAATCATGCCCAGGTGAACAGACCAGTTTACAAGCCTAATCCAATATCTGTTTTTGGAATTCATAACTATATCAAACTGCCAAACTGCTACACCTGCCCTAAATGCATGGCGTCAACAGGGCCCTTCTTGCCCTGGCTACTGGTTGGATTCCACCAATAGAGAACACAGCCAGCTAAGGAAAGCAGGGGACGTAAAGTTAGGATATTTATTGCTAGTTCTGCTCCCTGTTGGTCACTGCAGGTTGCCTATATCCTTCCACTGAAGGCCCCCATCAGGTGGCCTTCCTCCCACCTGGGGGTGGTAACAGCCCCTAGGAGTATTGTACCCTGATCAATTCCTTCAGCCTAGCCACACCTTTGAAAATAACCCCTTTATTGACTTCAAATTCAAAATGCCCAGGACCCTGACATACCCACATGCAATGACACAAGTAGCACTTTGGAGCCTCCACACCTTTTCTACTTTTCAAACCCAAGCTCACCTGGACTCCTCGGGGAGCGTCCTGAATGGCTGCTCACATCCACCTTTGCCCCTACTCAGTCTATTCTCCAGCCTCCAGAAGAACTTTTTCTAAAGCTAATGGAATTAGAACACACCTCTGTTTAAAGCTCATCATTGCTTCCCATGGCACTTGGGATAAAATCCAAATACCTACAGAGTCCCCAGAATGTGCCCCAGATTTCTCCTGGGCTTTCTCTCAAGCCTGAGCACAGGCCATCCTCTCTTACCCTCTCTGACTAGAACCATCCTGGTTCCACCTAACTGCTGCCTACTGATCTCATTTTAAACATTGCTTCCTTAAGAAATCCTTCCCAACTTCTCCCAGCATTCCCCCCATATGTCTTATCCCCAGTTAGATCAGGTTCACTCGTTATATGCTCTCACAGCTCCCTATGAGTTACTTCTAGGTCCTTAGCACATTTTAAATTTTATGTGTGCGATTTTTAAAAAAATGTCTCACTTTCTGATTATAAACTCCATGGGGGCCAAGTCTGGGTCTGTTTTTGCTCAACGTTTAACCCTGTGCTTCATACAGGTCTGGCACATAATAGATACTCAGTAAATGTTCGTTGAATGATTAAATGATCTCATTGAAGCTTCATTTCCACCTTGGTTGGCAGAAAGTAAGGTAGAAAGGAAAACACTGGACTAGTTTTTCCCTGACTACCTGAGCACAGAGGACCCAGTTAGCCTCCCAGAGCCTCTACTTCATCATATTTAAAACAGGGATTATGAAACCCACATCTCAGGACCATTGTGAAGACTGGGAACTCAAGGAAGCCTCATAAACCATAAAGTACAATGCACATGTCATTGTTATTATCACAGTTCCAAAAGACAAACTATTGCTCACATGGGTATAAAACAACCAACACACTCTATAAATCTTCTTCCCAGGAAGGAAGGGCAAGTATCAAGGGAGGGGACTTCCTTGGTGCTCATGAAGCCAGGTAGATATAGTCCAGAAAGATTGCACAAAGAAAATGACACAAGCAGAAATCTGGACTAAGAGGGGTTGGGGTTTATGTTATGAAGGAAGGGAAGCTTCTGTCTGTGAGTGGAAAGGCAAGCTTGCCCACCACAACTGCCTCAAAGAATGTGCTTCCTCTCCACAAATAAGCATTTATTAGGGCTACAGAATGCTGATTTTTTTGCCTTCTGTGAACTCTAATTCTATACAGGAAAAAAAAAAAGGTTATGAATTTTAAAAGGGAAATGTGATAGGAACTATTTTGGGATTTGTACTGTGATTCTCCTTCTGCCTACCCACTTCATTCCCTATACCTCTTGCTATTTTTCTCCTATTTTGTGAGCAGCACTTATTTCCTCAGGGATGAGAAAACTCAGCCCTTTGAATTTCAGACATGCTGTTTTTTGAATTGTATAAACCTACAAAGACAAAAGATTTGGAAGGATGCACGATGAGGTAAGAGTAAGGCTTCCAGTGGGGAAGCAGTATTTGGAGGGAGCAATGAAGAGGGGGACTGTAGAGAAATCAAGACACTTCCATTGCTAAGGAAGAGGCCCTGGGCCCCAGACCCTGTGCTCTCCCTTTTTCCACCTCTGGGGTGGTGTGTTAGTTAGCCAAAGCGGGTGCTGATGCAAAGTACCAGAACTCTATTGGCTTTTATAAAGGGCATTTATTTGGGGTTGAAGCTTACAGTTACAAGGCCCTAAAGAGTCCAACTCAAGGTACCCTAAGAGATACTTTCTCACCCAAAGGCTGTTGCCATGTGTTGATGCAAAATGGTGGGTGATGTCTGCAAGGTTTCAGCCTTCCTCTTCTTAAGGCTCCGTGGTCCCAGGTTCTTCCAATCTCAGCTGTAGGCTGGGATAAGTCTCATTTCTCTCCGGGGGCTCGTTTCTCTCCGGGCTCAGCTGCAGCTGTAGGCTATTAGGCTCATTTTCTTCCTGGGGCCTAGGCCGTGACTACTGAGCTGTCTCTACTCCTCTGTGTATTTACTTCCGCAGGCTCCAGGATCAAAAACTCAAACTCTCTCCTCTGCCATGTGGTTTCCTCTGTGAGTCCCTGCCCACCAAGGGGGAGGGGACTCGACATCCATCCTACTGACATGGCCCAATCAAAGCCTTAATCACAATGTAATCAAGTAAAAGTGAAACCTCTAAATTCAATACAATCTAATACGCCAAAAGAAACAGACCAGTTTACAAACATAATCCAATATCTATTTTTGGAATTCATAAACAGTATCAAACTGCTACAGGTGGGTTAGAGGAGGAGGTACTGAGGCACGTGCCAAGGAAAGAACTCAGGTAAGCTCTGAAACTCAGTGAGCTGGGGCCACCTGCGCAGCCCTTTTCCAGGTGGAGCCCAGAATTTTCCTATGCCAATTGGCTAGGGGAGCAGAAGAGAGATCTGCTCCAGGTGTTTAGGAGGAAGTGTCCTAGACAACCTGAGAACATTTCTTAGGTGGCCAAGAGCAGCACAGATGTGGCTTGGAGCTGCAGCAGTATCCTGCAGGGCCTGATGGGGACAAGGACGTCCAACTGGACACCTGAGTGGACGCTGACAAGAACAAGACCAAGCAACCCTCAGATACCAACACAGCAACACCCAAAGGCCACCCGGGGTCGTGCAGGTTTGGAAAAACGGTGACTGGCTTATTTCTATACATTTGAACAAGTGAACTGAAAATCTTATCCACTTGGGAAGTAGTAAAACAGTGGCATATGCGTTAAGTGGCAAATGAGCAGTACAACTGGTAAATGATAGAGAAGTGTGGGCTGGGGACGCAGGGGGGCCCGCCTCTCCTACATGTACACACACCTCGCCTTGCACGCACACACACACACACACACGCACCTGCTTTCAGGCATATTTCTCTTTACATAATATTGATTTCATCTAATTTTAACAAACTCACACAATAGGGACCTTGCTGCATCTTTTCCTACCACAATACCATCTTTCAGCATCGTCGGATTGCTTAGCCTTTTAAATTACGGAGGTTTATTTCAATGTCCCATAGTGCCTCCACAGGTAGTCTTTTCTTTCATGTCAGATTTTTTTTCATGGTAATAAGAAAACAACTCTAGATGTGTTTAACACAGCAGCCAAGGTGTACCCAAGGGGTGTAATTAGCACTTACTATGTGAGAAAAGCAAGGCAAGATATAATACAGTACCCACTTTCCTGAAAGAAAATGGAAAGGTACCAGGGAAAAAAATTGCTTCCAAATTGTCTTTCTTCCTGAGGTACTCAGAAGTGGTGCTTACTGTGGTTCTGTTAATTATGGAATAAAACAAGGGGTTATTTAGCATATGCCAAGCATCCACTCTCTCACTGAGGGAGTAAAACGGGCTGCCTGTGGATTGCTAGCGTCGTTTACTGGGACCAGCACCACTGACAATTTCAAAACTCCTGGTCAGGTACAAGGTAATGACGAAAACTGATATCATGAACTGCACTTAAAAATTTTTAAACAAATTAACGGGTGTGTGTGTGTGAGAAAAGGGATTATAGACTTCTGGGCTTTGTTTCAGTTTCACCCACTCCTTCTCCAGGAGTGGTGGAAAAACTGGCGCTCTGCCCTTATAAAAAAAGAATTCCAAACTCTTTCTGTTGTTTTGTTTTGTCTTGTTTCTCCTCTTGGAAGTATGTTTTTAAAAGCCCCAGGAATCATAGGCAGAATGTTTCTAATTTTGCCTGATTTGTGGCACCTTTCTATCCCTTGTACTCTATTCTTGGCTTTAATTAACCACTCCCAAACCCAAAGCTGTTTGAAAACTTCATTAGCCATTAGATGAAAGAATAGTCTTGTTGACCAGAAGTTTAAAAATACCACCAAAATGTGTATGTCATGATTCATCTTGAATTTAAAAGCTCAGGTAGTTTTTAAAAATCTCACACACATTTTAACAATTTTATTAAATTCCAATAATATGGGGTGAATTTCAGTATCAACCTGTCTTTATGTAGTTGAAATTACTTATTAATTTGTTGCAGCTGGATAAAGGATTTGGGCAATGCCTTTACATTTTAGAAATACAGTAAAACATTCAACAAGAAGGATTTGGGCTTAATACTCTAAATATTAAAAGACATGCCATTTGTATTTAAATCACTTCAAAGTTGAAGATGGTTCCAATGATAGGAGGCTGCTTTGTGATTTTTGAGACATGTCCAAAATAAAAGATGAAACCACGGAGGGCATACATAAAGGTTAGATAAATGTAAGAATTCCATTTGGATGGCCTTGGGCTAAAAAGTGAAGGTTTCAGTCATTTTAAAGATGATGCTACCACAATGTCACAAGAAAAATAATAAATAATGAATTAGTTCTGAGGTTGGTTGAATTCTATATTAGCCACACCACATATCCTAGCACTTAGATGAGCTGTGTATTGTACTGAGTGAATGAACAGTGAAAGTAAATGAAAAACTGCTATGGAGAAATAAGTGAAAAAAAATAGTATTAATGTGATGTATCATTTCTTGATCATTTTAGGAATATCCTGTTAATGTTTTTGATTATTTCAGTTCCTAATCTTTTGATTTTAAAAACCGAATGTAACTGGAAAATGTTATTGTACAGTCTTAATTCTCTGTGATAATAGCAATCTAAGTCATACTAAAGGGTAATAGGAAAAAAATCAACTTTTAAAAATCATCAAGGAAATTTCCTGGGTGTAACCGAAATAACTAAGATATTGTTTTTCATTCATTCTAAGACTCATTTTTCCCTTACATTAAAAAAATTTCTGAAATTGGGATGTCTCTGTCATTCAATGGTGTCTGACAATTATAATTAACAGCATTTTTTTCTTGGTGGACATAAAACAATAATACATTTTAAGTTGATGGTGTCCAGATTCTATGAAATGTGGTAGCTTTGGGTCATGGGTATTCTTTTTTTTTTTTTTTTGTCATGGCTATTCTCGTTGGCCAAGTAATGCAACACAAATCCTCCCATGACTTTCTCAGAGTTGATAGTATTCATCTAGATTTTCTAGAGTTGGTTGGCTTTCTAGAGCTGCTCTGCCCATCATGGTAGTCACTAGCTACATGTGGTCATTTAGATTTAAATTGATTAAAATGAAATGAGAAAATCTGAACATTAGAGGAGGCAAGATGGCATCGGTTTAGGTGAGCACTCACCATGTCTCTCGCAGAGGATGGCTGATTGGGGACATGATCCTGCCCGAGTGGTCTGTTCTGGGAGCCCAGGGAGTGAGAACCTTAGGGACATTGATCTGGAGCGAGCTGGAGAGCGAGGTGGAATGGTCAAAATAAAATCGAGTTTTTCCCCAGCTGGAAATCGTGGACACAGATGGCTAAGCCCCATCCTCAGGGCAAAGGACTATAGCGAGCCTTGACTGCCGTTGGCAACCCGGTGACAGGGAGCATTCTCCAAGAGTGAGAGGGTTCTGGCACAGGGTGAAGAGGGGTTTCCTTTCTCTGGGTTTGGCTGCCTGGACCCCCTTGCAGCTTTGGGAAGCAAACCAGTCAGCTTAAAGTGGCACCAGGCTGAGGGGAGAGGCAAATTTGCTGAGGAAGCCTGATTTACCTAACAGCCCTGGGATACAGAGGCTTGGCTCGGGAGGGGGTGGAATCAGCCAATTTTATAGTTCTGTGCTGAGGCGTATCTCAGTGTCTCCGGCCCCGGGGGGGGGGGGGGTGGCAGTCAGGCAGTGGGAAGTGTTTGATAAGTTTCCACCAGCCTATTTAGGGTCCCCTCAGTGGAGGGGATAGTCTACAAGAGGCCTTGTTTTGGGTCCCTTATTTCTACAAAAAAAAAAAGGTTACTTAAAAAAAATTTTTTTAACTTAGTTTAATCGCTAAAATCTGCCTCAAAACCAGCAGATAGAAGCCTGCAGGGTAATTGATTGATGAACACAGGCAGGCTGAGAGGCTCCACAAGGGCCCAAGAAGGAACTCTATTCTTCCTTAGCTTTGTTTGACTGCTTGCTTGTGTGTTTCTTTGGTTTTTCTTTGTTTGTTTCTTGCTTTTCTTTCCTCTTTTCTCCCCCACCCCCTTTTTTTAAAATTAGGTGCTGCTAGCTTGTTTCTTCTTTGCTGTGCTTCTTCCTTAATTTCCCATTCTCTATGTATATTGATTTTGTCTACCAATGCTATCTCTTTTCCTTCCTTCATCCTTCTACCTTCTGCTTTCTGTTGTGGTTCTTACATTCGACCTTTTTTCATTAGTCCTCAACTTCATGGGTGTCAATTTCTATCTTGTCTATTTGGTTTTCCTTTTTTTTTTTTTTTTCATTAACATTCCTTTCAGCCCTTTCTTTACTCTTTCTCTCTCTCCTCATCATTCTGGCCTTTCAAATCATTCTATATATTTTCCTCTATTTGGTCTCCCATTCCATTGTAGGTATTCTATTTTTTTTCTCTACTACTCTACACTGCCTACATGAGTTAAACATTCATTTTACTAAGTCTTATATGGCCCCTCTTCTAACTTTTATCAATATTATTATTATCCTTTTTCCTTTCTTACCTCTTTCATTTCCTCTGGACCTAATCTTTTTCCTTCAAGGAAACATAGAAAAAAGCAAGGAAATAGAACAAGAAGAACAAAGTGTCAAAGAGAAAACTTAACCCACACACAAAACCACCAGCTAAATAAAACTCTAGAGCAGAGAGAGAAGCTAATCAACTGAATAAACCCATCAAGGTAAAATGATGACCAGAGGGCAACAAAAAATTACTGAGAAAGAGGAAAACATGGACCATTCCAATGAACAAACTAAAAACCAGGAAGAGATACAGAACATCCAACAACTAATCAAAGCTGTCCAAACAAATATCATGGACCAACTTAATGAAGTGAAGGAAGAGATTAAGGATATTAAGAAGACACTGGGAGAATATACTGAAGAAATTGTAAACATACATAAAAAGATAATGGATATGATGGTGATGAATGGCACAATCCAAAAAATCAAAAAGACGCTGGATTCACATAACAGCAGATTTGAACAGGCAGAAGAATTAGTGATGTGGAAGACAGTACATCTGAAATCAAACAGATAGTAGAACAGATAGATAAAAAGATAGAAAAATCCAGCAGATACTTAGGGATTTAACTGACAACACAAAACGCACAAATACACGCATTATAGGTATCCCAGAAGGAGAAGAGAAGGGAAAGGGAAAAGAGGAGTGTTGAAGGAAATAATGGCTGAAAACTTCCCAACCCTATTGAGAAAGATGGATATAAGTGTCCAGGAAGCACAGCGCACCCCAAACAGTATAAATCCCAACTGGCCCCTACTCCAAGTTATATAATTATCAAAATGTCCAATGCTCAAGGCAAAGAGAAAATGCTCAAGGCAGCAAGAGAAAAGAGAACCATCACATACAAGGGAAGCACAATAAGATTAAGTGCTGATTTCTCATCTGAAACCATGGAGGCAAGAAGACAGTGGTATGACATAGTCAAGGTAATAAAAGAAAAAAATTCCACCCACGAATTCTCTATCCAGCAAAGCTGGCATTCAAAATTGATGGAGAGTTCAAAATATTCACAGATAAACAGAAATTAAGAGAATATGCCAATAAGAAACCTGCACTTCAAGAAATACCAAAGGAAGTTCTACAGGTTGAAGGGAAAAAAGAGGGGAGAGACAGTTGGAGGAGAGTGTAAGAACAACTAAAAAGACAAAAAGAGAAATAAAAACAACATATGACATACATAAACCCAAAGAAAATATGGCTGATGTAAGAAAGTTGTTGAGAGGAATAACACTGCATGTTAATGGATTTAACTCACCAGTCAAGAGACACAGATTGGCAGAATGGATAAGGAAATATGATCCATCTATATGCTGTCTACAAGAAACCCACCTTAGACCCAGGGATTCAAGGAGGCTGAAAGTGAATGGCTGGAAAACCATTTTACAAGCAAACAATAACCAAAAAAGGAAAGAAGTAGCTATCTTAATATCGGACAAAATAGACTTTATATGCAAAACTATTGTAAGAGACAAAGACGAACATTATATATTAGTAAAAGGGGTAATCTTTCAAGAAGAGAGAACAATCATAAACATTTATGCACCTAATCAGGGTGCCTTAAAATAGATGAGGCAAATACTGGAAAGACTAAGTGGAGAAATAAATGCCTCTACAATTATAGTGGGGGACTTTAATACACCATTATCACCATTAGACAGAACATCTAGACAGAGAATCAATAAAGAAACAAAAACTCTGAATAATAATTAGAGGACCTGGACCTAATAGACATATAAAGAATGCTACACCCAAATACAGCAGGATATACATTCTTCTCAAGTGCACATGGATCATACTCCAAGATAGACCACATGCTAGGCCACAGAACAACTCTTAATGAATTCAGAAAGATTGAGATTATACAAAGTAATTTCTCTGACCACAATGGAATGAAATTGGAAACTACTAATGGCCAGAGAACCAGATTAGGCACAAAGATATGGAAGTTAAAAACATACTTTTAAACAAACAGTGGGTCAGGGAGGAAATCTCAAAATAAATCAGCAACTACCTTGAAACAAATGAAAATGGCAACACAACATACCAAAAACCTATGGGATGCAGCCAAAGCTGTACTGAGAGGGAAATTCGTAGCCATAAATGCATATATTAAAAAAGAAGAAAGAACTAAAATTGAAGACCTAACTGCACACCTGGAGGAATTGAAAAAACAACAACAAACTAACCCCAAAGAAAGTAAAAAGAAGGAAATAACAAAGATTAGAGCAGAACTAAATGAAATAGAAAATAAGAATGTACTAGAAAAAATAAACAAAACCAAAAGCTGATTCTCAAGAAGATCAATAAAATTGACAAACTCTTAGTCAGACTAACAAAGAAAAAGAGAGAACAGATGCAAATACACAAAATAAGGAATGAGTAAGGGGATGTCACTACTGACCCCACAGAAATAAAGAGTATCATAAGAGGATACTTTGAAAAATTATATGCCAACAAGAATGATAATTTAGAGGAAATGAACAAATTTCTAGAACTCAAAAACAGCCTACATTGACGAAAGAAGAAATTGATGAACTCAACAGTCCAATTACAAGTAAAGAGATATTACTTAGTCATCACAAAAAACTCCCAACTAAGAAGAGCCCAGGACCAGATGGCTTCACAACTGAATTCTAGCAAACATTCAGGAAAGAGCTAACACCAAGTTTGCTTAACCTCTTCCAAAACATAGAAGTAGAAGGAATATTGCCTAACTCATTCTATGATGCCAACATTACCCTAATACCAAAGCCAAACAAAGATACCACTAGAAAGGAAAATTACAGACCAATTTCTCTAATGAACCTAGATGCTAAAATCCTCAGCAAAATACTTGCTAATCACATTCAACAACATATGAAAAGAATTATACACCATGACCAAGTGGGTTTCATCCCGGGTATGCAAGGATGGTTCAATATAAGAAAATCAATCAATGTAATGCACCACATAAACAGATTGAAAGAAAAAAATTACATGATCATCTCTTTGATGCAGAAAAAGCATTCGACAAAATATAGCATCCTTTCCTGAAAAAAACACTGCAAAAGTTAGGAATAGAAGGAAACTTTCTGAACATGATAAAGGGTGTATATGAAAAACCAAAAGCTAACGTTATCTTCAATGGTGAAATCCTAAAAGCCTTCCCTCTGAGATCGGGAACAAGACAAGGATAGCCCCTATCACCACTCCTATTTAATATTGTCTTAGAAGTACTTGCTTGAGCACTGAGGCAAGAAAAAGATATAAAAGGCATCCAAATTGGAAAAGAAGAAGTAAAAATTTCATTAGTTCCAGACAACATGCTCCTATACATAGAAACCCCTGAGAAATCCACAACAAAAACTTATAAAGGAGTTCAGTAATGTCGCAGGCTATAAGATCAATGCTCAAAAATCAGTAGCATTTCTGTACACCGATAACAAGCAATCTGAGGAGGAAATCAAGAAAAAAAATACCATTTACAATAGTAACTAAAAGAATCCAATACCTAGGAATAAATTTAACTAAAGATGTAAAGGACTTATATACAGAAAACTACACAACACTGTTAAAGGAAATCAAAGAAGACTTAAATAAATGGAAGAATATTCCCTGTTCATGGATAGGAAGACTAAACATCATCAAGATGTTTATCCTACCAAACTAATCTACAGATTTAATGCAATCCCAATAAAAATCAACACTGTATTTTTTAAGGAATTGGAAAAACTAACTACAAAATTTATTTGGAAGGGTATGAGGCCCAGAATCACCAAAGACATATTGAAAAAGAAAAATGAAGTTGGAGGTATCACACTACCTGACTTTAAAACATACTACAAAGCTACAGTGGTCAAAACTGCATAGTATTGGCACAAGGATAGACATACTGACCAATGGAACAGAATTGAGAGTTCTGATATAAATCCTCGCAAACACAGTCATCTGATATTCAACAAGACCACCAAGCCCACTCAGTTGGGAGAGAATGGCCTCTTCAACAAGTGGTGCTTGGAGAACTGGATATGCATATCCAAAAGAATGAGAAAGGAACACCATCTCACACCTTATATGAAAATCAACTCAAGATGGGTCAAAGATCTAAATATAAAAGCCAAGACCATAAAGACCTTGGAAGATAATGTAGGGAAGCATCTACAGGACCTTGTAATAGGAAATAGTTTCATGAACTTCACACCCAAAACATGAGCAGCAAGAGAAAATATAGATAAATGGGATATCCTCAAAATTAAAAACTTTTGCACCTCAAAGGATGTTATCAAGAAAATAAAAAGGCAGCCTCATGAGCAGCAAGAGAAAAAATAGATAAATGGGATATCCTCAAAATTAAAAACTTTTGCACCTCAAAGGATGTTATCAAGAAAATAAAAAGGCAGCCTACCCAATGGGAGAAAATATTTGGCAACCATATATCTGATAGGAGCCTAATATCCTGCATATATAAAGAAATCCTACACCTCGAAAATAAAAAGACAAACAACCCACTTAAAAAATGGGCAAGTGACCTGAAAAGACACTTCACCAAGGAAGAAATACAAATGGCTAAAAAGCACATGCCAAAATGCTCAACATCACTTGCTATCAGGGAAATGCAAATCAAAACTACAATGAGATACCATCTTACACCCATTAGAATGGCAGCTATTAAAAAAACAGCAGACTATAAGTATTGGAAAAGATGTGGAGGAATGGGAACCCTCATCCACCACTGGTGGGATTATGGAATGGTCCAGCCACTGTGGAGGACAGTTTGGAAGTTCCTCAAAAAAACTAACTATAGATCTTCCATATGATCCAGTGATTCCACTGCTGGATATATACCCAGAAGAATTGAAAGCAAAGACACGGACAGATATATGCACACCAATGTTCATAGTGGCATTGTTCACTATTGCCAAAAGTTGGAATCAACCCAGGCGCCCATCAATAGAAGAATGGATAAACAAAATGTGGTACATACATACGATAGAATATTACTCAGCTGTAAGAAGGAATAAAGTGCTAACACACAGAATAACATGGATGAATCTTGAAGACCTTATGTTGAGTGAAGCAAGCCAGGCATTGAAGGATGAACAGTACATGACCTCACTGATATGAATTAAGGAAATTGAGCGGCCTCTGAGAACTATTGTCTGAAAGATAGGTGTACAAGAAAGAGAAAGAGAAGAGAAGTTTGTGAGCCATCACCCATAGGGACGTAACCTATGGTAAAGTGATAGTGTGTAGGACAGGAAGGTAGTGATATATTGGGTTGGGTGGTGCAGGGGTTGACAGGTGGGTAGATTGGGAAGGGTGGGTTAGAATACCCAGGATACTGAGGGGAGAGGGACCAGGTGAACACTTGGGATTTGTGGGTATGAGGTTGAAAGTACAGAGGTAGGAATGCTCTTATGGCAATATGACAAGGAAATGTCACTGCTTTAGGGTGTTGGTTGGGGGGCCATTGGGGACAGGGCGCATCTGGAGCAGCCTTCTAGGGAGTGTGTGGGTGTTCATCCTGTCACAATGTGTTGTATCCACACAATGTACCCACACAATGAGAGGGAAGGAGATGGACTCCCATCTTTGGGAGGACCAATTTGCTCAGGAATAGACAGGTGGGCGTCTCTTAAGAGCAAGGGTGGTTCCTAATAGTGGAAGACAAACCAGTGTGTCATGACCTCTTGTTGCATGTAACTATGAATCTTGTCATCCAATGAGTCAAGCCAGGGGGTTGTCGTGGGCCCTGGGATGGGGGCGAGTTCAGGAGGGAGGAACAGAATAGATCAACCAACCAGGGGGTATTTGGTGGTCAGTGGAAATGTTTTTTGTTACCTTACAGTGATGCACACAGGACATGGTAAATATCATCAAAATTTATAAAAGTGTACAATCTAAAATGTAAACCATACTGTAAACCATTGACAATGTTTAGTAGCTATGTTTCACTATTTGTATATCATTTAAAACAATGCTACCATCTACATACGAAAAGGTTTTAATATGCGGTGAGGAAAGGGGGAGGAGGCTGGGTGTATGAGAGTGTCTTGTATTCTGTGTGTGACTTTGCTGTGACCCAAAACTTCTTTGAAAATTAAATGAAAAATAGTGAGACACTGGGGAGTGAGAGGGGGAAGGTGCTACGCTACAGAATGGATACCGGATATTGCAGTAATAAAAGGCAAAATGTCAAAAAAAATTATTTTTAAATTTTTTTCTCATTTTTTGAATAACCCAATATTTTATTTTAGTTTTAGTTTTTTTGTTTTAAGTTTTCATGTATTTTATCTTTTACATTTAAACAACATTATTATTTCATTTTCCCATTAATTGTATTTGGTTATTGTATTGGCTTCATCTTTAAAGAGGCTTTGGATCACAGAAGGGTTACAACTGGTATGGGAGAGGATCTTTGGTGGGGGGTGTCAGGGATGGGGGTGCATGGGAGGAAGTTCACCTGACCATACATAAAAGGTATATAAAATTGTTCAAATGCTCACGGGGCATGGTCACAGTGGGTGGAGAATCACTCAATAAATGAGAGAATACTGAATTCCCAGCCTGGAGAGCTCTGCCACATTCTCCAAGGGAGCAGCAATAGTCCCCAAGTGCAGGGGGCAATGTCTGGCAAAGGAGGATGATCCTCTGATGGGCTCTTCTTATTGATGACTAGCCTTAGGAGCCTTTGCTCTTGAAATTGAAACTTAGCCTATTGTTATGGGGTGCCTAAGGGTTGCCTTCTGAGAGCCTCCTTGTTGCTCAAATGTGGCCTCTCTCTAAGCCAAACTCAGCATATGAATGTATTACCTTCCTCCCAGCGTGAGACATGACTCCCGGGGATGAGCCTCCCTGGCAACGAGGGATTACTACCAAGTGCCAACTGGCAATACAACTGGAAAAAGACCTTGAATAAAAGAGGGGAAAGGTAAAGACAAATGAGTTCATATGGCTAAGAGACTTCAAAGTGAGTCGGGAGGTCATCCCAGAGGTAACACTTATGCACATCTCAGTAGGACCTCATAGGCTTCCAATGTGGATATCACCCTAAGTAGAGGGGCTCCTGAGGGCTCTGGAGACACCCAGGTCCTATGTCAGAGTGGATAGCTCCAGAGTTTGGTGCCTTATCAGTGGGCCCTACTTTGGAATCTGTGCTCCTGAGAGTGACAGAGTTGTACTCAAATATGTCTTCCCTGCACATGGTCCATCTGTCCCTTCTATTCAAACCTATATGTGGTGCTGGAGTTTGTAGGTGTACTTCCAGAGACTGGAGTCTTTGGGCTGTCCATGTGCCAGCTGGGCCCGGAATCTCGGTGGAGCTGCATCTCCTACTCTACAGCTCAATGAACTCACCCAGGACACCTGGCGGGGAGATGATGATACAAAGGCCATCCCAGGGAATGGAAAGAGTCTGCAGCTGCAGGCAGGATAATCTCATCTATCTTATCCATGGGCTATAAGCCCCCTCTCACTTGGAGGTGGAGTGGACATCACTCTCCCAGACTTCTCAGGATTGGGGGAAGAGCTATGGACTAGAGTGGAATTACTGGTATTCTGTTATAGACATATTGTGATTCAAGCAATGGAAGAAATTACAACATTAATGTGGAACCAGTGGCCACTGGATGCTTTGGGGGCAGGGAGAGGGAAAAGCAGTTGTAATACAGGGGCTTTTTCGGGACTTGGGAATTATCCTGAGTGACATTGCAACGACAGATATAGGCCATTTTATATCAGCATATAACATGCAGAACTGTGTGGGAGAGAGTGTGGTCTACAATGTGAACTATGGTCCATGCTTTGGGGCAAAGCCCCAGGATGTGTATATCCATTGCAGGCGATATGCCACACTAATGAAAGATGTATATGGGGGAGGTTGTGGGAGGTGTGGGAGGTGGAGCATATGGGGATCCCTATAATTTTTGTGTAACATTTATGTAATCTGAGTATCTTTTAAAATTTTTTTAAATTATTATTTTAAAAATTAACTGAATAATTTACAGGGACTTTCCACAAACATTTTATATTTTCAATAAAATAAACCTTATCTAAAAAAAATGAAATGAAATTCCATATCAGTCCCTTAGTCATACCAGTCAAATTTCAAGTGCTCAATAGCCACATATGACTATTGGCTACCATACTGGATGATGTGGATTTATAGGACATCACCACCATTGCAGAATATTCTATTGGACAATGCTCGACCAGAGTGCTGACTTCATATTATAAATTCTTCAGATTTGAGCAACAATACAGCAATAACAGAATTTTATTATCTATCTCAGCAACATCACTATGGTGAGGTTAATGCAAGCATTGGCTTTAAAATCAGACCTGAGTCTGAGTCCTGGAGGTCTAGCTTTCTTGTTAGTGTGGCTATGGCCAACTTGCTTGACCTGTGTAAGACTTAGTTTTTTCTTTCATCTGTAAACTAAGGGATAATTTTAACTACTTCATAAGGCTATTTTTTTTTTTATGGTGAAAATTGTCTTTATTTTCTTGCCTTTATTTTCAACAATGATTACCTAAACTTAAAAAACAACAAAGCCTTTATTAACTAATGGTTATTGAAAAGCCAAACCTTTCCAGCCCACTTCATAAGGCTATTTAAAGGAGATAAAAGTGTACCTACAATGCACATAGTAAGCACACAATTAATACTAGCTTTTATGTTTAGTCTTCTAGAATTTTGTAACTACTTTGTGGTCAAGATGTGGCATGATGGTGTATTATAACTGTTAAAGTAGAATCACAAATAAGGAGATCTGGGAACAAAGAGAAGGGAACATAGTCAGCTGGGGGAAGCAGGTAAGATATATCAGAGCAGATGGCATTTGAATTGCATCATGAAGGATGACCAGGAGTTTGCTGTGTTGAGAAGGCAGATGTGGGATTTTCAGCCTGAGAAAGAGTATACGTAACATCACAAAAGCCTGAGAGAACCATTGACATTAAGAGAAAAGGATGCAATTTGGGTAGGGGTGAAGAATAGGGATTATCAGTAGATGAGGCTATAAGAGTTTGTTGAGGCCAATTTGTGAAGGGCCCTGAGTGCCATGTTAAAAATTTTGATTGTAACAATAGGGAGCCTATTGTAATCAATAGTCTGAGCGAGAGCTGAGCAAGACTGTGACCAAGGAAATGGAGAGGAATTGTCTACACTTGCTGCCTCCAAGTTCTCCTCCTATTCACCCTTGAGCTTCCTCTATTTCACCACCTAAATTGTTCTTAACAGAATCACCAATGACCTCCATGTTACTATGCCCAATGAACAATCTTGGTCCTCATCTTACTTGGCCTTACAGCATCATCTGACAATTGATCACTCTCTCCTTGACATACTGTCTTCACTTGGCTTCCAGGAGATCATATTCTCCTGATTGTTCTCTGATTTCCTTGGCTGCTCATTCTAAGTCTCCTTTGCTGGTTTCACCTCATCTTTCCAAGGTTTAACATTGGGGGCCCCAGTGCTCAGATCTTTGGGCCTCTAGACTTTCATATGACTTCTCTGGTGAGCTCACTCAGTCTCATGACTTTAAATATATACCACATGCTGATCAAATGTTTATCTCCAGCCCAGCTCTTCAGCCTGAACTCCACATTGGCTCATCCAACGGCCCAGTCATCATCGTTACTTGGATTTCTAAGGTCATTTCTCACTCAACATGTTCAAAACAGATTCTTGATCCTTCCATCATAAACCTCCTCCTCCTGCACTCTTCCTCATTTAGGTTGATGGAGAACTATCTTTCCAATCTCAGACTAAAATCTTTGAGTTATCCTTGAATCCTCTTTCTTATACATTCAAACTTTCAGTATCTCCTCTTCATTTTACCTTCAAAATAATTCCAGAATACCTCCACTTCTCACCATCTTAACTGCCTCCACTCTGGCTGAGCAACCATCCTTTCTTACAAAAGCCTCACAACTGGTCTCCTCTTCCACCCTAACTTCCTGCACTGCTCCCACCCCTCCAGTCTAGTCTTAGAACAATAGCAGGGCCATCTTGTTTTAAGTATAAGTCAGATCAGATCACTATTCAAAAGTATCCAGTTGTTTTCCATCTCCAAGTAAAAGCCAGAGACATTAAAATTGCCTGTATGTGAGTACTGTCCATGGGCTTTGAAAAAGACAGATTTTAAATCACAGCTTTGTCTGTGCATGAAAGTGTTGCCATCACTTACATGTACTTCACTGTAATTTCCCAGCTGTCCAGTAATGAGTTTTATTTCATACATTTATATCTTCCTTGTCAAAAACCATTGTGGATATTTGTGTTATTTAATGAAATTTATTTATTATGCTTAGTTTTCCAGAGAGTTGATAATAAAGGCCTTGGAGAGAAATACAAAGAAAGTAGGTGATTATAGACCAGGCATGTAGGAAGTTCATGGGAGTTTATCTTTTGCAAATAAATTCAGAATTTGTCTAATAAATATTTTTAAAAATCTATCAACAGATATTTAAAATGTCAACATGCTCTATCTGTTGTAAGCATTGACCTTGATTATTACTTTCCATCCTAGTATTCTAAATTCCACTTAAATACTTCGCCCTCTGTTGAGAGAAAAAAAATGCCTATATGTCCCTATACACTACGCTCTACCCCTTTCTTCTCTGACCTCATCTCCTTCTCCTTCATCCCTTTGCTTACTCCACTCCACTTCCATTTCTTGAACATGATAAACATGCTTTTGCCTCAAGGCCTGTGCACTTGTTCTTCATGCCAAGAATGTTTATCTTACCCCTCAACCCCCTACCTCATTCAGATATCTGCATAGCTTACTTCCTTACCTCCTTCAGGTCTTTAGTCAGATGTCATTTTCTCAGTGAAGTCTTCTCTGACCACCCTATTTAAATTTGAGCACAATCCTCCAATATGCTTTCTATCCCCTTTCCTATTTAATTTTTCTCTATAGCACTTTTCACCATCTAATATACTGTACCCATTTATTTGGCTTATTTTCTGTTCCACCTACCCACCCTCACCCCCAACCCAACATGCACACACTCTAGAATGGAAACTCCACAGGGACAGGGATTTTTGCTGCTTCTGTTTACTGCTGTATTCCTCAGAGCTAGTAGAGTACCTGGCACATTAAATGCTCAGTAAGTATTTGTTGGACCACAGATGTGGCTCAAGCAGTTGAGCGCCCACTTCCCATATGGGAGGTCCTGGGTTTGGTTCCTGGTGCCTCCTAAAGAAGACAAACAAACAATGAGCGGACAACGAGCAAAAAAAACAACAAGTAGACGACAAGCGCAAACAACGAGCAAACAGACGAGGAAGCCATCTCAGAAGGGGAAAAAAATTTTTTTTAATATTTGTTGAACAATTAATGTACATTTGATTCTTTGCGGGGACTGAGGGAGATAGAGAAGGTGAGAAGTAATCATTCATTTATTCCATAAACATTTAATGAGGTTCTCCCATTGCCAGGTACTGTGCTAGATGCTAAAGATCCAAGGGACTTCAGCAGCTGGTTGTGCAACGATGCCAGCAGTCAAGACAGGGAATCCCAGAGAAGGAACAAGATTTCTGGGGACACAAGTTGAGTTTGGGTCCCTATAGGACATCCAGTCATAAGCTGGAGCGTCTGTCCACCAGAGAGAGCCAAACAGAGAGAGAATGTTACAAGGCCTTCCTAGAAGTCTAAGCCACAAGTATACACTGGGACAGTAACACCATCCTCTATGCTGTGTTCAACTACAAAGAATACAGCAAATATTCATAATACTTACATCTTAGCATTGATTGAATAAGTGAAAAGCCCTCAGCTTCCCAGATGAAAGGTGTTATATAACTACAAAGTTAATCATGCTGACTCTGAGGGAAGCCTGGCACCCAGAATTGCCATGGCCTGTACCAAGGAATTTGGGTATCTGTCTTTGTGTTTTTCTCCAAGAGCTTATCTAGCCCCTCCCTAATCTTCCAGTAAGAGCTAAAATGCCCTCAGAAAGAGAACCAAGCATACTTAATGAAGAGTAAGAATTTGATGTACTTCAGGGGAAAATATCACTTCAAATAGATTAGTCAAAAGGAGAAAGGTTTTTTTGTACAAAAAAAAAAAAAAAGAAGAAGAAGATTTGGATTATTTTCAGTAATGCAAGACTTCAAACAAGGAGTGAAGGGGAGGGCAAGGAAGCCTGCTTTCTCACCATCCCAGCGGGCATTGTAGCTAAAGAGGTGAATAGTTTGCACAGAAGACTAAGAGTAGCTTGTCAACAGATGATTTACCTATTGTAAGAAAGAATTATTTTTGCAAGGAGCAAATATAAAAGAAGCAAATGTGTTGGGTAGTCCATCTGACAAGGAAAGAATGTGACTTTGAAGATATGTTTCCCAGACCTTGCATGCTATTTGCGGGAGGGAAGCCTATGTTGGAGGAGGCAAGGTTGGATGAGGGTGGGTGTGGGGGAGGAGAAGGCGCCCCAGTTCTGGAACCTTTTATTCAAGCTTGTTTTCCTTGTCTGAATCTTCTGGTTCCTGTGTCTGTGACAGTATGCATAACTCAGTCCCAGTGTGCCAACAAACCCCATATGTTTCGGTTCTCTCCTTATCTTTTAAGCCAAGACAAGGTTGAAATGAGTGTATTGCTAGAGATTTGTGATAGAACACACACACACACAAATACACAGTAGCTGAGGGCAGAGGCTGCATAAGTAAGCTCATCTTTGTTTTCTTCCCAGCACCTAACACAAGGCATACACAAAGAAGACCCCTCAAAATAAGCTTCTGAATTAAATGAGCATGCCCTTAAAACAAAAAAGAGGCGAGTTCTCTGAGGGGGAGGTCTTTTTTTCACAGATTGATGGAGAGGTAGCTATGGGTCAGATAACAGGACTCTGAGAATAAAAATCAACTTTAGACTTATCCAGAGACAGATGGTTTTCTTCTTTCCCAAATCTCCTTTCATTCATGTATTCATCCAACAGGCTTTCAATCAACATATAAATTTGAGTGACTACCATCTGCTAGGCACTGCTTTGGGTGCTAGGGGCATAAAGATAAATAGGACAAAGTCCAGGCACTCACAGAACTGATAGTGTAGTGTAGTGTAGGATTAAGAAATTAACAGTAATAACTTTAATATCAGACACTATGATAAGCTCTTTCATAAATGTTATTTGATTTAATCAAATTCTTCTCAAATTTTAATGTGCATACAAAATCCTCTGGGAATGTTAAAATGAAGATTCTGGGGTGGGGCCTGAGAGTCTGCATTTCTAACAAGTTTCCAGGTGATGCCAATGCCGTTTGTTCTGGAACCCCACTTTTCACAGTAAGGACTTAAAACATCCCAGCAACAGTGTTATGAAATGAGGAAACTAGGACTTGGTGAAATTATGTAATTTGCTTATGGTCATGGTAAATGCAGAAACAGGGGGCAAATCCAAATCTGTTAAACACCCGTCCCCAGCTTCCTCTCTTAAACAGCAGGTAGAATGGGCTATGGGACCAGGAGAATTACTCATTCTACTTAGGGGCAAAAGGGAGTTGAGGATCAGAAAAGACCTCCCAATGGAGGGGAGGGAATCACTGGGACTTAATGATAGATAATGTGGAGTCTGGCAAGTGTTTCACAACCTATTTTTCAAAATCATTCCTGCCTGGTGGAGCAGTTTTAGACATTTTTTCCCTCTTACTATCCCATTCCCTGTAGCAGTTTGATATTGTTTATGAATTACAAAAATACACATTTGATTATGTTTGTAAACTGGTCTGTTCCTCTAGGTGTATTAGATTGTATTAACTTCAGAGGTTTCACTTTTACTTGATTAAATTCTGATTAGGGCTTTGATTGGGCCACATCAGTAGGATGTCAAGTCCCCACCCCCTTGGTGGGTGGGGACTCACAGAGAAAACGACATGGCAGAGGAGAGAGTTGGAGTTTTGATGCTGGAGCCCCGGGAAGTATATACACAGGAGAAGCACACAGAGGAATAGAGACAGCTCCATAGACACGTCAGAGGCCCTGGGAAGAGAGAGCCTGATAGTCTACAGCTGACCTTGTGGAGAGACCAGAGCAGCTGAGCCCAGAGAGAAACTAGCCCTGGGAGAGAGACGAGCTTTATACCGGCCTGCAGCTGAGATTGAAAGAAGCTGGGACCACAGAGCCTGAAGAGGAAGGCTGAATCCTTGCAGAGACCAGCAGCCATCTTGCTCCAGCAAGTGGCAACAGACTTTGGTGAGGGAAGTAACTTATGCTTTATGGCCTTGTGACTGTAAGCTTCTACCCCAAATAAATACCCTTTATAAAAGCTAATAGATTTCTGATACTTTGCATCAGCACCCCTTTGGGTTGACTAATACACTCCCTATGAATTTTTTCCTTTATTAGAGAAGTTGTGGGTTTACTGAACAATCAGGCAAAAAATACAGGATTCCTCTACACCACCCCACCACCAATATCCTGCATTGGAGTAGAACATTTGTTACACTTGATGATAGCATATTTTTTTTATAATTGTACTATTAATTAAAGCCCATGGGTTAACTTTGGATTCACTGTTTGTGTAGTATAGTTCCATGAGTTTTTTTCAAAATTTTTATTCTGTTACCATATATAAAATCTAACATTTCCCTTTTAATCCTATTCAGATATATATTTCAGTACTGTTAATTGCATTCACAATGTTATGATACAATCACCACCATCCATTACCAAAACATTTCCATCATTCCAAATAGGAACTCTGTATATTTTAAGCTGGAACTTCCCATTCTCTATCCCCAGCCTGTCCCCTGGTAACCTATAGTCTAGATTCTGTCTCTGTGAGTTTGCTTATTCTAATTGTTTCAAATCAGTGAGATCATATAATAGTTGTTCTTTTGTGTTTGGCCTATTTCACTCAACATGGTGTCTTCAAGGTTCATCCATGTTGTCACATGTATCAGGATGTCATTCCTTTTTTAGGGCTGAATAATAGTCTATTGTATGTATATACCACATTTTACTTATCCATTCATCAGTTGATGGGAACATGAGTTGCTTCCATCTTTTGACAATTGTGAATAATGCCTCTGTGACATCGATGTGCAAATACCTGTTTGAGCACCTGCTTTCAATTTTTGGAGGAATATACCTAGTAGTGAGATTACTGGATCATATGGTAGTTCTATACTCAGCTTTCTGAGCAACTGCCAGTCTTCCATAGCAGCTGAACCATTTTACATTGCCACCAGCAAGGAATGAGTGTTCCTATTTCTCTGCATCCTCTCCAACATTTGTTATTTTCCATTTTTTTAATAGCAGCCATCCTAATGGGCATCTCACTGTGGTTTTGATTTGCATTTCCCTAATGGCTAATGATGTTGAAGATCTTTTCATGTGCTTTCTGTCCATTTGTGTATCTTCTTTGGAGATATTGTTCAAATCTTTTGTCCATTTTTAATTGGGTAGCTGGTCTTTTTGTTGTTAAGTTGATGGGTTTCTTTTTATATACTAGATATTAAAACATCAGCAGATATGTGGTTTCTAAATATTTTCTCCCATTATGTAGATTGTCTTTTTACATTCATGATGAAGTCTTTTAAGGAACAAAAGTTTTTTTTTATTTTGATGAGGTCCCATTTATGTATTTTTTCTTTTTTTGCTTGCATTTTGCCTGTAAAGTCTAAGAAACCATTGCTTAACAGAAGGTCCTGAAGATGCTTCCCTACATTTTCTTCTAGGAGTTTGATAGGTTTAACTCTTATATTTCAGTCTTTGATCCATTATTTATTTATTTATTTATTGCAAATGGAGATCCAATTTTTCCCAGCATCTTTTTTTGAAGATACAGTTCTTTGCCAATTGAGTAGTCTTTGCCACCTTGTCAAAAGTCAGTTGCCCATGAATGTGAGGGTTGATTTCTGAGCCCTCAATTCTATTCCATTGGTATTTGTGTCTGTCTTTGTGCCAGTACCATATTGTTTTGATTACTGTGACTTTGTAACAAGTTCTAAGATTGGAAAATGGGAGTCCTCCAACTTCATTCTTCTTCTTCTTTTTTTTTTTTTTTTAAGGGGGTACCAGGAATTGAACCCAAGACCTCTTATATGGGAGGCAGGCAATCAACCACTGAGCTACATCCACTCTTCACTTTCCTTTTTCAAGATGGCTTTAGCTACTTGGAGCTCCTTACCCTTCCACATAAATCTGGTGATTGGCTTTTCCACTGTTGGAAAAAAGGTTGTTGGAAGTTTGGGATTGAGTTGAATCTATAAATTGTTTTGGGTCGTACTGACATCTTAATGATAGTTTTCCAATCCATGAACACAGAATATCCTTCCATTTATTAAGTCTTCTTTAGTTTCTTTTAGCAATGGTTTGTAGTTTTCGAGTCCTTTACATCCTTGGTTAGATATATTCCTAGATATTTGATTCTTTTAGTTGCTATTGTGAATGGAATTTTACTTGCTTTCTTGTTCTGATTGTTCATTGCTTCTGATATTTTGGTGCTGATCTTGTACCCCCAACACTTTGCTGAATTCATTTCTTAGCTCTAGGAGCTTTGTTGAGGGTTTCTCAGGACTTTCTGTATATAGGGTCATATCATATGCAAATAGGATAAGTTTACTTCTTCCCTTTCAATTTGGATGCCTTTTTATTTCTTTCTTTTTTTTTTTTACTAACTGCTCTGGTATGAACTTCTAGTACAGTGTTAAATAACAGTGGTGACAGTGGGCAACCTTGTCTTGTTCCTGATTTTAGAGGGAAAACTTTCAGTCTTTCACCATTAAATAGGATATTAGCTGTGGGCTTTTCATATATGCCCTTTATCATGATGAGGAAGTGTCCTTCTATTCCAAATGTTCTAAGTGTTTTTATCAAGAAAGGGTGCTTGTATTTTGCCAAATTCCTCTTCTGCATCAATTGAGATAATCATGTGTTTTTTTTCCCTTTGTTGTGTTAATGTGCTATATTACATTGATATTCTTATGTTGAACCCCACTTGCATACCTGGGATAAATCCCTCTTGATCATTTTGTATAATTCTTTTGTTTTTTTAATTATAGAAGTTGTGAGTTTATAAAACAATCATTCATAACATACAGGATTCCATATATCACCCCATCACCAACACTTTGCATTGTTGTGGAACATTTGTTACAAATGATGAAAGAACATCATCAAAATAATACTGCTAACTATAGTCCATAGCTTACATTTGGTGTATTTTTCCCATAAGCCACCTTATTATTATTACAATGTATTGTATATTTGTTATAGTCCATGAGAGAACATTCTCATATTTGTATGAGTCCATCATTTGCCACAGGGTTCATTGTGTTATATGGTCCCATGCCTTGTAGAATCCATTCTGTATAATTCTTTCAATGTTCTGTGGAATTAAGTTTGCTAGGATTTTGTTGCGGATTTTTCATCTATATTCATAAGAGACACTGTTCTGTAGTTTTTTTTCTTCTTGTGGTATCTTTATCTGGCTTTGGTAGTAGGGTGATGTTGACCTTGTAGGATGAGTTAGGGAGTGTTAGGGAGTGTTCCTTCCTCTTCAATTTTTTGGAAGACTTTGAGCAGTTTGAGCAGTTTTGGAGTTAAGTCTTCTTGGAATGTTTAGTAGAATTCCCCTGTGAAACCATCTGGTCCTGGGTTTTTCTTTGTTTGGAGGTTTCTGATTACTCATTCAATCTCTTTACTAGTACTTGGTTTGCTGAGATCTTCTATTTCTTCTTGAATCAATGTAGGTAGTTTGTGTGTTTCTAGGAATTTATCCATTTCATCTAGGTAATCTAAGTTATTGGTACAATTGTTCATAATATCCACTTATAGTCCTTTTTATTTCAGCAGGGCCAGTAGTAATGGCTCCTTCTCATTTCAGATTTTTCATTATTTGTATCCTTTCTCTTTTTTTCTTTGTCAGTCTATATAAAGGTTTGTTGATTTTGTTGATTTTTCCAAAGAACCAACTTTTGGTTTTGTTGATTTTCTCTATTGTTTTCCTGTTTTCTATTTATCTCTGATCTAATCTTTGTTATTTCCTTCTTTCTGCTTGCTTTGGGCTTAGTGTGCACTTCTTTTTCTAGTTCTTCCAGTTTTGAGATCTCATCAGAGATTTGCAGTCTTTCTTCTTTTTAACATAAGCATTTATATCTACAAATTGCCCTCTCAGAACTGCCTTCACTGTTTAACGTAAGTTTTGGTATGTTGTATTTACCTTTTCATTCACCTGAAGTTATTTCCTAATTCCCCTTGTGATTTCCTCTTTAACCATTAGTTGTTTGAGAGCATGTTGTTTAATTTCTGAATATTTGTAAATTTTTCCTTTCTACCTCTCATTCATTTCTCACTTCATTCTGTTGTGGTTCGAGAATATACATTGTATGATTTCAATATTTTTGAGTTTATGCAGACTTGTTTTGTTACCCAACATATGGTCTACCCTGGAGAATGATCCATGTGCACACAAAAAGAATGTGCATTCAAGTTTCATGGGTGCAGTGTCCTATATATGTCTGTTAGGTTTAGTTGGTTTAGTGTTTCATTCAGCTCCTGTACTTTCTTACTGATCTTCTAACCAGATGTTTATCCATTATTGAGAGTCTTGTGTTAAAGTTTCCTACTATTAATATAGAACTGTCAATTTCTCCCTTCAAATCTGTCAGTATTTGCTTCATATAATTTCAGGCTCTGTTGTTAGGTGCATATATATTTATAATTGTTACATCTTCCTGGTGAATTGTCCCCTTTATCAGTATGTAATGACCTTTTTTGTCCCTCATAACTGTTTTTGACTTAAAGTTTACTTTATCTGATATAAGTGTAACCACCCCAGCTCTCTTTTGGTTATTACTTGCATGGTATATATTTTTTTACATTCTTTTACCATCAACCTACACCATATAGTTGAGTCATGCTTTTTATCCACTCTGCCAATCTACCTTTTGACTGGATAGTTTAATCCATTTACATTTAAAGTTACTATTGATAATACAGGTCTTTCTTCTGCCATTTGCTATTTGTAAGTCTTTTACACCTTTTTTGTCTCTCGCTTTATTAAAGCCTACTTTTATATTTATTTGATTTTTGTGTTGTACCACATTAAGTGCCTTATTATTTCTATTTGGATATAGTTTTCATCTGTTTTCCTTGTGGTTACAATTTAACATCCTAAATATATCACAATTATATTTGGTTTGATACCTACTAAACTTCAATAGCATGTACATTTTCTTTTCCTATACTTCTCTGTTCCTCCATTATTTTTGTACTTATTACCACTTATTTCTTTGTACATTGTATGTCCAAAAATTTAGATTTATCATTAATTCTTATGCATTTGCATTTTAGCACCTGTAGGAAGTAAGCAGTGGTGTTACATACCAAACAATGCAGTACAATAAAACTGGCATTTATAATTACCCGGAGGGGTGATCTTTACTGCAGGTCTTTATTTCTTTATGCTGCTTTGAATCACTTTGTAGTGTCCTTTTGTTTCAGCCTGAAGGACTTCTTTTAGCATTGCTTATACAGAAGGTCTAGTGGTGATATACTCCCTCAGCTTTTGTTTAACTGGGAATGTCTTAATCTCGCCCTCATTTTTGAAAGAGAGTGTTGCCAGATATAAAATTCTTGGCTGGCAGTTGTTTTCCTTTAGCACTTTAATTATTTCAATCCACTGCCTTCTTGTTTTCATGGTTTCTGTGAGAAATCAGCACTCAATCTAATTGGGACTTCCTTGTACCTAACACATTGCTTTTCTCTAGCAGCTTTCAGAACTCTCTCCTTGCCTTTTTATTCCAGTCCATCTTTTAATTTTTTTTTTGAAAAATTCCTGATATTACAGAACTAAACTGAAATGTATTAATATGGCACACTTACATTTCCATGACAAACAGAAAAAAAAATCATGAGCAAAAAACAAACAAAAAAAAAATAAGGAGAAGCTTATAAAACTAAATACGGATTTCGCATTAACAGCTGAACAGAGCAAGGAATTAAAATGCTTTAATTAAAAAATCACAAGTGGATGGTAAAGTGTGTAAAAACTGAAATTTTACAAGCTATTTAAAACCTGGAATAGCTGACTGTTCAGAAACTACACAGATGGATTATGGGTGATGGTGAGCAGCAGAAGGGAATTATGGTGAATCTGCATTGTTCTAGCTGCTCCCCATGTCACCCATCTCTGAAAAAAGCCTGGCATTGATTAGATATTGAGCCAGGCTAATGCTGGCAGCAGATCCAGTAATGGTAACCTACCTATCAGTAGATCCTTCCACTGGGTTCACAATTTTGATCTGCACCCCGGACATCTGATAGACAACACTGATTTTGGTGCCTTGGCACTCAATTATGCGGCCAATAAATTGTTTGGAATGGTGAGTTCATGAGAATTAGTCTGAGCAGATGCATCCAAACCTGCACTGAATCCAGTGTTACCATGCGTTATAGGAAAATAAGACTGTTGCATCATCAACCGGTGTGTCTTGGTCAAATCTGACTGTGAAATGGCATACTGTCCTTGAATGCTATAGGCCTCTAGAAGCGGTTCCTCCAGGTCAGGGTTGAGGTACATGGATGGAATGGTGTGGGGAAAGCTTGAACTGTCGCTGCCTGTGCTGTACCTGTTCTGACCACCTGCAAAGATGAACAGAAAACTAGATGGCTTGAGCTGGTACTGGATGGTCATGCACTTCAGGTTGGGACTGGGAAAGAGTCTCCTACATGACCATGCAGATTTGTTTGACATACTCAATGATGGATTGCAGAATGCCAGCAATAGTGATGGCTTGCTCAGTTCAGTTGGGGAGCATAAGCCCTGCCACATGGACCTGAGCCCCTGTACTCCTTGGTATCTTTTTAATCTTGCAATCACCTTTCCCAATGAGAGAGCCACACTGACCACCAGCCTCAGGATGACATGGGGTCTACTGCCAACTGTGTTAAGTCATAGAGCTGCTGAAGTCCTCTTCCAGTTTGTCAGTGATCATAGCAAAGGCTTTAAAGATGGCATTTGTGGGTCCAGCCAAAGTGATAATTGTCTTAGGACAATTCTCTTCTGAGATGTTGATATGTGCACCACTTTCTTTATACATCTTCTTAACTGATTCTCCTTTCTTTCCAATGATACTGCCAGCTTCCTTTCCTTATAGTAGCTGGATAATGACATTTAATCCACCTTTAGTCACACCACTGTCCATATTGAGCAGTGTTCTAGGGACCTGGACTTTGAATGGTCAAGTCTAGTCATTGTAGGCACTAGATGACTGTGGGGTAAAAGGTGAGTGGGCAGGAAGGTGAGAGGACCTCAAGGGCAGATGTAGGAAGAAGGGGCTGGAGGAGGAGGAGGAGGAAGGGAGAAAGAGACCCCTGGGTGGGTGGAGGGTGGTGGAGAGTGGGCAGGCGGTCTTCTGCTGGTCTGGTACTCTCTTTGTCTTTTGTATTTGGTAGTGTAATCAATATATGATGTGGTGTATTTTTCTTCATGTTTATCCTGTTTGGTGTTCTCTGAGCTTTTTGAATGTACATAGTCATATCTTTTGCTACATTTGAGAAATTCTCTATTATTATTTCTTTGACTATTCCTTCTGCCCCTTTCTCTCTTTCTTCTCCTTCTGGGACTCCCATAATGCATATATTGGTGTGCTTGATGTTGTCCCATATCTGTCTTAGGTAATTTGTTTTTTAATATTTCTTTATCCTTTCTGCTCCAGCCTGACTCGTTTCAAGTGTCTTGTCTTCAATTTCACTGATTCTTTCTTCTTTCAGCTCAATTTTGTTCTTGAAACCCTCCTGGGCATTTTTCATTTCAGTTTTTGTGATCTTCAACTCCTGTAGTTCTGTTTGGTTCCTTTTTTATGATTCTATCAGTTTTTTAAATATAGTTTTATTAGAGAGGTTGTGAACATACAAAACAGTCATACACATGTGTGGAATACACATACAACATTCCTCCACCAACACACCACATTGTTGTGAAACATTTGCTACAGATCACAAGATAACACCATCAGACTATTACCATCAACCATGGTCCACAGCATATATTTGGTATATCCCTTCCATACTCCCTCCCACTATTAACACAGTATACCTTTGGCATTGATGCAAGAATATTATAGTATTGCTGTTAACTATAGTCCATGGGTTACTTTAATTGTATTTTTTCCATGCTTCTCATTCTTACTACCTTGCAATTGTGATGTACATTTGTTCTAGTTCACAAGGCACTCCCATATTTGTACTATTAACCACAATTCTCATCCACCTCTGGATTCACTATGTAATTCAGTCCCTAGATTTTTCTTTAGTTTTCTTTCAATTGACATTTACATCCCTAGACTACCCTTTTCAGCCAAAATTCCATTTATAAACAAGCTGTGTTAGTTCTACTGACTATAATGTGTTACCATCAACTGTATCCATTTTCACAATTTTACAGTCTAGTTAGTTAAAACTTTTACATACATTAAGCATCAGTGCACCTCTCAGCCTTCCTCTTATTTCCTAATAACCTATATTCTAAGTTTTAACTCCATGTGTTTATTCTTTGCATTTAGTTCATATTAGTGAGACCATGCTATATTTGTCCTTTTGTGCCTGGCATATTTCATTTAACATAATGTCTTCAGGGTTCATCCATGTTATCACATGTGTCCCAATTTCATTTCTTCTTACAGCAGCACAGTATTCCATCATATGTATATACCACATTTTGTTTATTCATTCATTGGTTGATGGACACTTGGGTTGTTTCCATCTTTTGGCAATTGTGAATAACACCACTATGAACATCAGTATGCAAATGTCTGTTCATGTCAGTTTTCAGTTCTTCTGGATATATTCCTAGTAGAAGAATTGCTGGATCATATGGCAATTCTATATATAGCTTCCTGAGGAACTGCCAAACTGTCTTCCACAGAGGCTGCACCATTTTACATTCCCACCAACAGTGAAGGAGTGTTACTATTTTTCCACATCCTCTCCAGCCCTTATTGTTTTCTGTTCTTTAGGTAATGGCCATTCTATGAGGTGTGAGATGATATCCATTGCCATTTTGATTTACATTTTCCAAATAACTAGTGATATGGAACATTTTTTCATGTGCTTTTTGGCCATTTGTATTTCCTCTTTAGAAAAATGTCTAAGTATTTTGCCCATTTTTTAATTGGGTTGCTTGCTCTTTTATTGTTGAGTTGTATGATCTCTTTATATAAAATGAAAATCAAACTCTTCTCAGATATGTAGTTTCCAAATATTTTCTCCCATTGAGTGAGCTGCCTTTTCACCCTCTTGGCAAAGTCCTTTGAATCACAAAAGTGTTTAAGTTTGAGGAGGCTGCATTTATCCATGTTTTCTTTTGTTGCTTGTGGTTTCAGTGTAATGTTCAAGAATCCATAACCATCTACCAGGTCTTGAAGATGTTTTCCTACATTTTCTTTATTATTATAGATGTGAGGGAGGGTCTGTTTCTGAACCATCAATTCAGTTCCATCGGTCTATGTGTCTCTCTTTATGCCACTACCATACTGTTTTTACGACTGTAGCTAGGTAATATAATTTAAAGTCTGGAAGAGAGAGTCCTCCAACTTCACGCTTCCTTTTTAAGATGTTTCTGGCTATTTGGGGCCCCTTAGACTTCCAAATAAATTTGACAATTGTATTTTCCAGTTCTTTAAAAAAATGATGGTGGATTTGGTAGAATTGACATCTTAACAATATTTAATCTTCCAATCCATGAGTGGGAAATGTTCCTCCATTTATTTAGGTCTTTTGAAATTTATTTTATTAGTGCATTGTAGGTGCTTTGCTATTGTAGGTGCTTTGCTGAATATAAGGTGCTTTATGTCCTCAGTTAAGTTTATTCCTAAATATTTGATTCTTTTAGTCACTATTGTAAATGGAATTTTTTTCTTACTACCTCCTCAGATTGTGCATTACTAGTGTAAAGAAACACTAATGATTTTTTGTGTATTAATCTCATTTTCTGCCACTCCGCTGAAATCATTTATTAGTTCTAGCAGCTTTGCTGTAGATTTTTCAGGATTTTCTATGTATAGGATCATATCATTTGAGAATAGCAAAGGTTTTACTTCTTCCTTTCTGATTTGGATGTCTTTTATTTCTTTTTCTGGCCCGATTGCTCTAGCTAGCACCTCTAGCACTACATTGAACAGCAATGATGATGGCAGGCATTCTTGTCTTGTAACCCACAATGTTAGCTGTGGGTTTTTCATATATGGCCTTTATCATGTTGAGAAAGTTTCCTTCAATTCCTATTTTTGTAGTGTTTTTATCAAGAAAGGATACTGTATTTTGTCAAATGCCTTTTCTGCATCAATCAATAGTATCATGTGTTTTTTTACTTTGATTTATTTACGTGGTTTATTATGCTGATTGATTTTCTTCTGTTGAACCACCCTTGTATGCCTGGGATAAAACCCACTTGATCATGATGAATAATTCTTTTAATGTGCTGTTGGATTTGATTAACAAGTATTTTGTTGAGGATTTTTGCATCCATATTCATTAGGGAAATGGGTCTGTAATTTTCTTTTTTCATAATATATTTATCTGGCTTTGGTATTAGGGTGATATGGGCTTCATAGAATGAGTTTGATATCATTCATTCCTGTTCAATTTTTTGGAAGAGTTTGAGTAAGATTGCTATTAAATCTTTGAATGCTTGATAGAACTCACCTGTGAAACCATCTGCTCCTGAACTTTTCATTTTGGGGAGTTTTTTGTTTTTTGTTTTTGATGACTGTTTCATTCTCTTTACTTGTGTTTTGTTTGTTGAGATATTCTATTTCTTGTAAGGTCAGTGTAGGTTGTTCATACATTCCTAGGAATTTTTCCATTTCATCTACATTTTCTAGTTTGTTGGTGTACAGTTGGTCATAGTAGCCTCTCATGAGTTCTATTTCTGTAGGATCAGTAGTGATGCCCCCATTTTCATTTTTTATTTTATTTATTTGCATATTCTCCCTTTTTTAATCCATCAGTCTAGCTAAGGGTTTGTCAATTTTGTTCATCTTATCAAAGAACCAACTTTTGGTTTTGTTAGTTCTCTATTTTTTCTAAATATCATTTATTTTGGCTCAGATCTTTGTTATTTCATTCCTTCTTCTTGCTTTGGGAATAGTTTGTTATTCTTTTTCTAGGTCCTCCAGAAGGGTAGTTAGGTCATTGGTTTTAGCTCTTTCTTCTTTTTTAATGTAAGCATTGAGGGCTATAAATTTCCCTCTCAGCACTGCCTTTGCTGCATCCATTGGTTCTGATATGTTGTGTTCTCATTTTCATTCATCTTGGGATATTTATTGATTTCTCTCATAATTTCTTCTTTGACCCACTGATTATTTAAGAGTGTGTTGTTTAATCTCCATACATTTGTGAATTTTCCCTTTTTCTGCCTGTTGTTGATTTCCATCTTTATTCCAGTCTGATCAGAGAAAGTGCTTTCTATAATTTCGACTTTGTTGAATTTATTGAGATCTACTGTGTTAATTAACATATGGTCTATCCTGGAGAAAGATCCATGAGTACTAGAAAAGAATGTATATCCTGCTGTTTTGGGGTGCAATGTTCTTTATATGTCTATTTGGTTTAGTCCATATATCATATTATTCAAGCTCTCTGTTTCTTTATTGATCCTCTGCCCAAATATTCTATCCAATGCTGAGAGTAGTGTATTGAAGTCTCCAAGTATTATTGTAGAGATTCTATTTCTCCCTTCAGTTTTGCCATTGTTTGCCTCATGTAATCTGGGACATCTTGATTAGATGCATATACATTTATGATTGTTATTTCTTGCTGTTGAATTGCGCCTTTTATTAATATATAATGACCTTCCTTGTCTCTAATAACAGTTTTGCTTTTAAAGTTTATTTCATCAGATATAAGTATAGCTACTCCTGCTTTTAAAAAAAAATTTTTTTTTTTTTTTTTTTTTTTTTTTTGGTTACTGCATGTGTGGAATATCTTTTTCCAGGCTTTCACTTTCAATCTATTGGTATCCTTGAGTCTAAGTTGAGTCACTTGTAGGAAGCATATAGATGGCTCATATTTTCTTATTGATTCCATCAGTCTGGGTCTTTTGGTGGAAAATTTAATCTATTAACATTCAATATTTTTACTGTAAAGGAAGTTATTTCACCCGTTTTGACTTTGGGTTTTATCTGTCATATTTGATTTTCACCACTCTTTTTACATTTTTAGTTACTTTTACTGATATAATCTTCATTTCTAGACTCTCTCCCAAGTCTCTCTCTTCTGTCCTTCCTTTTCAGGCTGTAGTACTCCCTTTAGTATTCCTGTAAAGCTGATCTCTTGGTTACAAATTCTTTCCATTTCTGTTTATCTGTGAATACTCTAAACTCACCCTCATTTTTGAAAGACAATCTTGCTGGATATAAGATTCTTGACTGGCAGTTTTTATCTTGCAGTATCTTAAATATATCATACCATTGCCTTCTTGCCTCTATGGTTTCTGATGAGAAATAGCACTTAATCTTACTGGGTATCCCTTGTATGTGATGCATTGCTTTTCTCTTGCTGCTTTCAGAATTCTCTCTTTGTCTTTGGCATTTGACATTCTGATTAGTACGTGTCTTGGAGTAATTCTATTTGGATTTATTCAGATGGGAGTTCATTGTACTTCTTGGACAAGGATATCTATGTCCTTCAATAGGGTTGGGACATTTTCAGCCATTATTTCTTCAAATATACTTTCTGGCCCTTTTCCCTTCTCTTCTCCTTCTGGGACACCCATGATATTTATGTTTGCATATCTCTTGCCATCATTTAGTTTAGACCCCGTTCATTTTTTTCCATTCTTTTCTTTATCTGTTTTTTTGTATGTTTGCTTTCAGAGGCCATGTGTTTAAGCTCACTTATTCTTTCTTCGGCCTCCTCTAATTTGTTGTTATATGCCTCCAGTGTATTTTCAATTTCATTTATTGTGCCTTTCATTCCCATAAGATCTGCTATTTTTCCATGTATGCTTTCAAATTCTTCTTTGCACTCACCCAGTGTCATCTTGATATCCTTAATCTCTTTAGTCATCTCACTGAGTTTATTAAGGAGATTTGTTTGAACATCTATGATTAGTTGTCTCAACTCCTTTATGTCGTTTGGAGGCTTATCTTTTTCTTTTGACTGGGCCATATCTTCCTTTTACTTAGTATGGATTTTAATTTTTTGTGGGTGTCTTGGCATCTGGCTTACTAGATGTATTTATTCTGGGTGCAGTTTTTCTCTTTAGTTTAGGGCTTTCTTGTCTTTTCTCCTTGCTGGTTGTGTAGTAGGAGCTGAGGATGTAGTTGGTGATGTAAGCTGTGGAGCCTGAAGCTGCCCACATTGCCCCAGCTTCTCCCATGTGATGGTTAGGCTAATGTGTCAATTCAGCCAGGTAACTGTGCCATTGTTTGGTCAAGCAAGCACTGGCTAATTGTAAAACAAGGACATTTATGGGCTTTAGTCATCAGTGAGTTTACTGCATAGATGGCTGATTACATCTGGATCAACCAGGGAGATTGCCATCAGCAATGAGTGACGCTTTATCCAATCAGTTGAATCCCTTAAAAAGGGAAGTGATTTCAGCATTCAGAGAGAATTTCCCAGCTCATCTTTGGACAGTCAATGTCTCCTGGAAACTCATCAAGGACCTTCACTTAACTTTTATCAGAGCCCCTGGTTTGCAGACTGCCTGTAGAACCTGGACTTGTGCATCCCCATGGTCATGTGAGAGACTCATAAAATCTCATACTAATTACAGATATCTCCTGTTGATTCTGTTTCCCTAGAGAACCCTGACTATTACAGCCCACCTTTCTCCTGTGCCAAAAAGGATAGGGATGGAGTCTCACTGTGTGTAGTAATCCAAGCCGTGTAGGCCAAGACCATCTTTAGTTGCCCAGAGACACTGATGAAGCTTCACACCCCTTCCTCCCTTGCCTGGGGTGGGGATGGAGCTGCAGGTGTGGACAGCAAACTAAGCTGTGTAGGTCAAAACTGACTGCAGTTGCCAAGGTAGACAGATATAGCCCCACTTCCCCTCCTTCCCTGCCAAAGGCGGGGATAGACCCTCTGGAGTGCCCAAAAGTGTAAGCTGTGTGGAACAAAGGCATCTGCAATACTGTCTCTTCTGCCCTTTAAGGTGTGGGGATGGAACCACAGGTGCCCAACAGACCAGTCCGTATGGGCCAAAAGCACCTACAGTTGCCTAGGTTGGCTAAGGAAACACAGCTCCCCTCCTATCCTATTGACAGGTGGGGGTGGGGCCAAGGCACCCAACAGTCAAGTCCGTGCAGGCTGAGAGTGCCAGCAATTGCCCAGAGAGGCTGAGGAACTACCACCCTCTCAATCCTATTGGAGGGTGGGGGTAGAGCCATTGGTGCTCAACAGTCCAGTCCATGTAGGACAAAAGTGCCTGCTGTTGCTCAGAGAGGCTGAGGAAACATTAGCCCCCTCCTATACTATTGGGGGTGGGAATGGAGGTGGATCCACAGCTGCCCAACAGTCCAGTCTGTGTAGGCCAAAAGCACTTACAGTTCCCCAGAGAGGCTGAGGGGACACAGCTCCCCTCCTCTCCTATTGGGGGGCAGGGATGGAGCTACAGGTGTCCAATTATCCAGCCTGTGTGGGCTGAAAGCACCTGCAGTTGCCCAGAGAGACTGAAGAAAAACCAGGCCCCTCCTATCCTATGGGGGGTGGCGAATTGAAGGTGCTCAAGAATCCACTCTGTGCAGGCCAAAATCACCTGCCATTGCCCAGAGGGGCCAAGGAACACAGCTCTCCTTCTCTCCTATTGGGAGACAGAGATGGAGCCACAGGTGTCCAACTATCCAGTCTGTGCCAGCTGAAAATGCTTGCAGTTGCCCAAAGAGGTTAGTGCATGTTCTTCCTGCTTTTGTTGTTTCCTCCCTGCCAGAGCTGGGCCTGGAGCTTAGGCTAGAGCTGAAATCTGATCTGGGTGGAAAAGCCAGTCCCTACCATCACTGATTTTCAATCATCCCTGCTTCTCCTCATGCCAGAGGTGGAGTTAAAATAATGGCTACAGGCCTCTTTCTGACTTGGACAGGTTCAAACTTTAGCTGTTCTTAGGATTATACCTCAGCCAGCCAAATTCACCAATCAGTAGCTAAAGTCAGTGCCCGACCATGTCCTCCTCCCCCGCTTTTGGGAAGTGGAGTTTCCAACTCCAGCCATGGAATAGCTCCCAAGGTGGCTTGTTCCCCCAGTGCAGGATGGGCATCGGCCTCTGTGGTGTGGAGCATCTACTCACAATTCTTCACTGCAGATGGGCAGTCTCCTCCATCCATTCTTTCAAGGATGTTGCAGGATGTTCTTCTGGTGTCCTGGGCCCCCTAAACAGGTGATTTCGATAGCTCTGGCTGAATAGTAACCACACTGTAGGGCAAGCTGACTCTTGGAGCTCCTAACTCTGCTGCCATTTTGCCCCTTCCCTTCTGTTTTGTTCCTTTTTAAAATCTCTATCTCATACTGTTCATTCATTATTTTCCTAATATCCTGTAGCTCTTTCTCTGTACTTTCCTTCATCTCCTTAAGCAATTTGAAGATGATTTTTAAAGGCTATGTTTCGTATGTATACATTCTTGTATTCTTCATTGGTATTTTCTGTATTTTTATCCTCTTCTTTTCGATGGGCAATCATATCTTGATTCTTTGTTTGCCTTGTACTCTCTTGCTGTACACTGTAAATTTAATAAAATGTTAACTCTGGGATTTATTCCCTGGGATGTCTGTTTCCTGGTTCTATAACCACCTGGTGCTAGGTCAGAGATTTTCTTGGGCTTCACCCTCCTATCAGGAAGGTCTGCCTAAAGCTAATGCACTGTGTTGGATTATCCCTATTTTACTGTACCTCTGTCTTGTCCTGAGCTTTTGCTCATTAGCTGTTTTGGAATTACCCTGTTTACAGGAGTTTGGTTGTCCCCTCTATTTCCCAGGGGACTAACCTCCCTCTCTCAGGTATGTGAAGCTAGCAGGCATGTGTCTCAGACTATCCCCCTCCATAGTTTTTACACTCCTTTCATTGTTTTACACTGCTTTTGCCTGAGGGAAAATTCTGGAAGGAGGGTCAACCTGGGTAGGACTTTCCCAATTCCATCTTTCCCGGCCAAAATAGGGCCAGATATCTGGACCTGCTTTGGGGACACAGACCTGCTCCAAAGTGCCCTGTGGAGGGTGTCAGGAAGGGCACCAAAAACTTCTCCAGTGGCTCCCCAGATGCAGCCCATCAGCTAACTTTTTTTCACTGCCCTACATCTTTAAATCTCCACCACCTCTGCCCTTGTCTGGGACAGCGTTGAAACAATAGCTGCTACCACCTTTGTCCAGGGCTGGTTGAAAAAATAGCTGCCCTCAGAACCTGGACCCAGTGATCTGAAATTTGCTAATCAAAAGCCATGGTCAGTGATGGGCTGTGCACACTCCTGTTCTTGGGGAAGAGAATTTCTATGTCCCTTTCTGTTGCCAGCATCTAGCCAAAGACTGGAAACCATGATGACCTTCCACTAGAGTACGGGATTGGTGCTGGTAGTGACCATGCAGAGAGTGAAATTTACAGTACTTTATCATAGTTTATCAGCCTCTTCCTCCCCCTGCATAGCATCCATGGATGTTATACAGTGTTCTTCTGGCCTCTGGAGTTTCAAAATTATTGTTTCCAGCAGTTCTTGACTGTTTAATAGTTGTGTTGGTGGAAGGACTGAGTCCTGGAGCTCCCTACTCCACCATCTTCCCCAGAAGTCCTATCTGTCAATATCCCCCATACAATTTTAATACCACAAATATACTGCATATCAGTTTATGTACTGTCACTCTTTGGGAGGCTACAAACCATTGTAATGCCTAAGATATTTTTCACTCCCCTAAGAGCTAATTTTTGCCCCATTGGGGGCAATATCACCCTCATTGAGAATGCATGATCTACCACAACACTTTACACAGCTTATGAGACACATTATTGATTTCATAGAATCACAGAATCTCAGAGTTCCTTCTGACAAGTGATTATCCTGTGTTTCAACACTTACAGAGATGGGTAACTCACTACCTTATATGGCAGCCCCACCCATCTATTGAAGACTCTTTAGGAGAAAGCTCTTTCTTACTTTGAGCCTAAATGTGGCATCTCAACATTCAATTCACTAGTTTGAGTTCTACCCTTTGGAGCTGAACAGAAGGTACCATGGTAGGTGCAACAGAGAGTAGAGATATGCAATCTATTTGGTTTCTGCTCCTAGGAATGGGAAAGTAATTGTGTGTGTTTGTCAGTGTTATAAAAATTCTCTTGTGATTCGCCCATTGAAAACTTTAGGTTTCTAGACTATATATCTCTAGTAATACAGTAGAAAGTTTCTTTAACTTTTGGAAAAAGCTATACCACACTTTGATGATTCATTTTACTGTAAGCTAAAACCTCTCATATTGGTGGTGTTTTTAGAGGTGGTAAAAGTGGTACAATAGAAAAAGCACTGGACCAGGGGATGGAAGATCATGTTATTATAAGAAATAGAAGGCTGATTAAAAAAAAAAAAAAAAAACATGGGTAATCAATCATAGAACCAAAAATAATAATATAAGTATAAAACATGGGTGGAGGAAGAGAGAAGGAGGAGATGGGTGATAGAGAAAATGAGCTAAGCCCTCATCCTTCATAGTAAGGAGTCAATATATTTGTCTAAAAGTGACAAAGGAATAGAGAGACAGATATGATATCTTGAGTTATGGAAATAGCTATGAAAGTCTAAAAACAGAAGCAGAGAGGTGGGATAAAGGGTGTGTGAGATTTACTTTTCTTCATAAATTTTTCTACACCATCTGACTTTTACCAAATACATGTTAACAAAAATTAAAATTATAAACAAAAATGATGGAATAAAAAAATCATAGTAGTACTCTGTCATTGCCTGCCTGCCTTGAAGAAGGCACCTAGTCTTGGACTTAGATTTCTCATCTGTAAAATGAGCTAAGTCAGTGGTTTTCAATGTTTCTTCAAATAAACTGTTATACAGAATCCCAATACATTAAAAATATTTTTAATGGAGCTGCTCTGATCAGGAAGTGGAGTACCTGGAGTTTCATCCACCATGTCCCTTATCCATCCCCCTTCCTCCTCACCCTTACCCCTACCACAGACAGCCCTGAGACACCCCATCAGAGAATACCATTAATTTACTTTGAAAACCATTAGCCTACATCATTATTTTTCAAATTATGACCATAACCCATAAATTAGTGGCTTGGAAGCAGTACATATTAGAAGAGAAGAGAGAAGAGAAGGGAGAAGGGAGAAGGGAGGAGAGGGGAGGGGAGGGGAGGGGAGGAGAGGAGAGGAGAGGAGAGGAGAGGAGAGGAGAGGAGAGGAGAGGAGAGGAGAGGAGAGGAGTGTGTGTGTGTGTGTGTGTGTGCGTGTGTGTGTGTGCCCACATACTGAATATGTGAACAAAGATGGAAATGTATTTCTTGCTCATAGTTAAAATCAAAGCACTTACATTTTTCCCCCAATGATAAATGTTCTTTAATTCTGTGTACTATCCAACCTCTCTCAGCACCCATATATAAACAGCTCCAGTTGGAGTAGAAATTGTGCCTTCTGCTAGAAAGTCTTCGTATTTCCACTAGACATCACAAAGTCAGCAGCTGGACTGGAACTCTGAGTCTGAACAGGGGTGTGCCTGCATGCTGGGATCTTGGAAGAAAGAACAAGAGAGGGCATCATTTGAAATCCCTCCAGGTGATTCTGATACATACCCCATGCCCCATCTCCCCATCCCACCCATCCAAGGGACTAAGAGGAGAAATATGCATGTGGGAGGAGCCTACAATGACTAAATCTCAATTGTTGAAAAGGATGACAGTGGTTCTTTAATTATGCAATTTTATGCCCAGAATCCTAAACTGATAAGGAAGGCCCCAGATAGATTTCATTTTTATGAATGTGAAAAAATATGGTGCCCAAGCTTCCATTACCACAAGCTCATGAAGGCACTATGTTCTCATAAACCAAAGAAAACTAAATTAGATACCTCACAGGCAAGGGTTAGTTTGGGTCCTCAGATGGGTTTCCTGAACACCTTGACACTGCACACAATTTTGTGCATTTTCCTGGGTAAAAGATCTATGGCTTTCTTCAGCTTCTCAAGGAGTATGTTATCCGAGAAAGGTTAAAAACCACTGGGTTAGAGAGGATCATGGTCATTACAAGCATAATATAAACCACTGTTTCCAGGTGAAACAAATTTTGACTCTACCTTAATCAATAGAAGACTTTGTTTTTCCTCTTCGGGGAAGTCCTTGAAAAAGCTTGCCCTTCTGCCTTCTCAGGAGTCACACAGTCAGAGGCAGGCAGCCTTGGATGACATAGGACCAATGCAGGGTGGCCTCAGCATCACGTACACCTGCTCCCATCTGAACAGGCCCCTATTGGAGCACCCTCTATAGATAATTGGCAGAGACTCAATAGGGGCAGCAGGGCACAGCAAGAAACAACAATGAAGCCACCTTTAGGGTTGGGGCTCTTTGAAATTTTACTATGAGGTAAGGCTATATGAAATTTTACTAAGTGTTCCCTGTCCCCAGTTAAGAAAGTATAGAGAGTACATTTCTTTTATTTCTTGTACTTATAATAATCCTGAGATAAAAATGCTTCCATTGTGCAAAACTGAAACATTAGGTTTTCACTACTAAAAAATTCTAGTACATCTAGAAATGTACCTCTCTAGAATGTGGTCAGAGCTTTCTTCCATCTCAAAACGTCAGGGGAAAACACTTCTCTACCATTTACTAGGAAGGAAGTTCAATATTATCACCTCCTCTAGCCAGAAAAGAAAGAGCCTGCTTTTCAAGAAACAGAATTTAAAGGAAGGAAGGAAATCAACAGCTACTAGATAGTGAATGCCTTAAAGTCTGGCACCCTGTTTTCTAATTTTTTAAGTATCTAATACAGAGTTGAGCTTTGGATAATGCAGATCTGAATCCCAGCTCTGCAGCACTCAAGCTTATTCAACCTCTCTAGAGAGTTTCACTTTTTTCATTTGTAAAACAAAACAATATCTATTGCCTTGTGTAGATACTGTGAACATTTTTTAAATCAAAATATATAAAGCTCCCAGCAAGTGTAGCTGTTGAATAAACATTGGTTTCTTGTCCCTCCAACTTCTCACAGCCATCTCCCTCCTCACCGCTGGCTTTTAAACTCCTATTTCCAGAATGGACAAACCATTGGTCCTCCTGAAAAGCGCCAGGAAGGACAAGACTCTTAAAGTGTGGTTCCCCTTCAGGGTATCCTAATTTTTTAAAAGTACTGGGTATCAGGACCCCATTAACAATTATTTCAAGCTCACTGCCACATTTGCCACAACGTAGGCAGAAGGGCTCAGATGTGGCCCTTACACTCTGCCTGAAGGTAGAATATGGTACTAGGAACCAGGCAGGCTTACACAATAGGTTTGTGCAGACTGGAAAAGCTTGGGATCTGATGGTCTCAGTGTAGGCAAATGGTTGGCCCAAGAGCCCTAAGGAAGTGGGTCCCACAAGTTCACCATGCAGAGAGGCTGGGAACCCAGAAGGCCATCTCAGCGGGGGCTTTAATCTGTGGGGTCTGTCCAAGGGCAGTAGAGGCACTGTCCTAAGATGAGAGTTCAAAGATAGTTCCAGGGATGGCTTCTGTCCTTGCTGGAGCAATGGAGTGAAGGACCTTAAGCAGAAGCCTGGTTCTCTAAACATGGAGAAGGATGGAGAAAAATTTGGGCAAGAGGCATATGGAATGAGGAGCACTGCATCAAGTCAGGCAGTATCTGACTCAGGGTGACTTGGCACCATGGCAGGACACAGTGGTCATCACTGGAAGGTCACATTCTGTTCTGCACCATGAGGAGGGGAGGTCATGCCACATCCCTATGTGAGTGACAGATGGGGGACCAGGGCAACCAGGAAGATTCATACCTCCTACATAAGCCTTCAGAGGGGTTGAGGGCAGACAGATAGCCAGGGATGAGGGGTGAAGCATGGGTACAAGGGCAGAAGGAGCAATTGTTCCTACAGAGCACACTTGTTCCATGTGGCTCTTCTACAACTTTTTTACTAAAAGGGAATTTGAGGTCATGATGATTCTTGAGATGAAAACAGGAAGATATTTGAAGACAGAGTGGGAAACATGCACCAAAACGTCAATCAACAGACACACAAACACTCTGGGCTCAGTTCTCCACTAGCCAGGGGAGCAGCCCCTCTCCTAGACACTGGCCCAGCCCCTGCCACAAGCTCAGGCCCTGGGAACATGGACAGGTGTGGGCTGGGCCCTGGTGGATGAAATACCCTAATGAATACAGGTCTGTTCTGACTCTCCCCAAAATCATTCATTAGCTGTTCCATCCAAGGAGCATAGCCCCAAATGGTTGAATATCGGCAACATAGCCAACTTGGGAATAATTGAGAGGAAACCAGGGTGATCAAATTAGCTTATTTAGGGTGTGAGTCTATTTCCCTCCCTCACACTTTTACTAACATTTAGTTACACCCAAGGGCTTGATTTTCACCTCCTTTTATTTCTTCTGCCCATCATCTGATAGGGGCGACTATGAGCAGAAGGGTCAAACAACAGCAAAGAGAGGGGCGTACAAGCCAGTTTACAGGCTGGATCAGCCTCCCCAAGCAATGGGAAAATCCCTCCATTCATCCACGTGTTAATATACAGGTCCTTCTTTTGAGGAGAAAAAGAAAATAAATGAACCACAAATTAGAGATGATTGAATTTTATTTCCTTGGTGTATTAGTCAGCCAAAGGGGTGCTGATGCCAAATAGCAGAAATCTGTTGGCTCTTATAAAGGGTATTTATTTGGGGTAGAAGTTTACAGTTACCAGGCCATAAAGCATAAGTTACTTCCCTCACTAAAGTCTGTTGTCACGTGTTGGAGCAAGATGGCTGCCGACATCTGCCAAGAGTTCAGGCTTCCTGGGTTCCTCTCTTTCCGAGGCTCCATTTCTCTCTGGGCTCAATGCTGTGCTCTCTCCACAAGGCCAGCTGTAGACTGTCAGGCAAACAGGTCTGTTTCTCTCCCTGGGGCTTGTGTCTAAGGAGGCATCTCTATTCCTCTGTGTTCTTCTTCTGTGTGTTCACTTCTCAGGCTCTAGCTCAAAACTTCAGAATCAAAACTCCAGCTCTCTTCTCTTCCGTGTAGTTTTCTCTATGAGTCCTACTGATGTGGCCCAATAAAAGCCCTAATCATAATTTAATCAAGTAAAAGTAAAACCTCTGCATTCACTACATTCTAATATGTCCAGAGGAAAAGACCAGTTTACAAACATAATCCAATATGACTTTTTGGGATTCATCAATAATATCAAACTGCTACATTTAGGTTTTGGTTTTTGTTTTTTTTTCTGTTCAATGTACAGAAAATAAATCCCATAAATCTAACATACCAATTATTCACAGCATTCTTTTTCTCTGCTGTACTTGCCACGTTAGAGGCCCACATTTAAAAAGAGTTCTCTTTTTTTTGCTTAACATTGTTTTGGGGTACTCGGTAAGAGGCAGAACAGAGTGTGGGGCTGTGATCAGAGGCTGGAATCCCAACTCGGCTGCAGCCTAGCTGTGCAACCTTATCAGGTAGTTTTCCCTCTCTCTAAGCCTTTTTTTTTTTTCACTTATAAAATGGGGATGACAATACATTTTCTGCCTCCTTCACAAGATTGCTGTGAGGATCAGATGAACTAAGCCTTATATAAATGTTGATCCACATGCTTGCCATGTTAATAGGCATATTGGCTTCTGTCATAGTGACAGCATCGCAGTTTGTATATTACTTTCCAATTGCTGCTGCAACAAATTGCTGCTAACTTAGTGGCTTAAAACAACGCAAATTTATTATCTTAACAGTTCTCGAGGTCAAAGTCCAAAATGGGTTTCACTGGGCTGAAATCAAGTTATCGGTAGGCCAGTTCCTTCTGGAGGCTCAAGGAGAGAACCTGTTTCCTTTTTTAAGAGGTTACCGACATTCCTTGGCTTGTGGCTCCATGTCTGCATCTTCAAAGCCAGCAACATCAAGCCAAGTCCTTCTCCTTCTTCCATCTCTCTAGTTATATCTCTTCTGACTCCTAATTCTACTTATAAGAATCCTTAGCATACATAAGGTCCACCCAGATAACGCAGGATAATCTCCCCATCTCAAAGTCAGTTGATTTGCAACCTTATTTTCATCAGCAACTTTCATTCCCTTTTGTCATATAACCCACTATGTTCACAGGTTGTGGGGATTAGGACATGCACATCTTTAAAGGGCTGTTATTCTGCCTACCACAGTTTGTTTACTCATTCCCCAACCTAAATTCAGATTTTAAAATACTGTGCCTCTACAAATTCATTATATCTGCTTTCCCTGATGAGTTTGATGTTGTTAATAAAAAACAGACTGGTTATTTTTTCAGATCTTCTCCAAATGCATTCATTCCTTTAAAAAAAAAATTAAAAATTAAAAATTAAAAAAAAAAAACACTTATTCAGAAAATTTTAAAGTGCATTAAATTTTTTTAAAAAAGAAGAAAAGCACCCATAATCCAAACATTCATAGCAACTATTGTTAAATTTTGGCATGTTTTTGCAGATAATTTAAAAATACATCATACCACTTTCTTCTCTCCTCCATGGTTTCTGATGAGAGGTTGGCACTTAATTTTATTGAGGTTCCCTTGTATGTGATGCTTTACTCTTCTCTTGCTGCTTTCAGAATCCTCTCTTTATCTCTGACATTTGTCATTCTGAATAGTAGGTGTCTTGGTGTGGGTCTATTCAGATTTATTCGGTTTGGGGTACAATGTTCTTCTTGTATATTGATATTTATGTCTTTCATGAGGATTGGGAAGTTTTCAGTCATTTTTTCCTCAAATATTCTTTCTGTCCCTTTTCCATTCCCTTCTCCTTCTGTGACACCAATAATGAATATGTTTGTGTGTTTCATGTTGTCATTCAATTCCCTGAGACCCTGTTTCATTTTTTTCCATTCTCTTTTCTTCCCATTCTCCTATCTTTTCTAGTTCAGGAGTTCTGTCTTCAAAATTACTAATTCTCTCTTCGAGCAGGTCAAATCTGCTCTTATGTGTCTCTAATGTATTTTTAATCTCATCCACCGTGTCTTTCATTCCCATAAGGTCTGTTACTTTTCTTTGCAGGCTTTCAAATTGTTCTTTATGCTCACCCAGAGTCTTCCTAATATCCTTTATCTCTTTAGTCATATTTTCTTTCAATTGTTTGTTTCAGTTTCTTCTTCTCTCTGTCCCTTACCCTCCTGGGAGTTGTGAAGCACTGTTCTGGTCTGCTGACCCCCAAAGCAGGTCCCTTAGACAGCTTTTGGCTTTTTCTACATTGTTTTTATGAGAGACTTGAACACTCCCTGCCTAATCTGACACTATCTTCCCACAATTTGATATTTTTTTAAGCATAGATGAAACCATACCAAATATGGATATTTTTATGCTGTTTAACATGATTGCATCAACATTTCAAATTTACAAGCTCTTTGTTAACATAGTCTTAGTGGCTGCATAATATTTTAGTACAGCAGGGTAACATAATTTACTTGGATGTTGACTTCTTTTTGTTGAACATTTAGTTTGCTTTAAAGTTTTAATTATACAAAATAATGAGTGTTAAACATCTTTCATCATACATATTTACTTGCATTTTAGTTATTTCCTTAGGTGGTATTGCCAGGATTTATGTCAAGGGGAATAAATACATTCAAAGCTGTTGAATCACTTTCTTCCAGATTAACTGTTGACATCAAATCAGACGCATCTCAACTGTCTTAGAGGTTCCTAGTCCCAGTGTTAACAGGTGTGAGAATAAAGCTATTCTGCTTGTTGGAAAGACTAAAATAACCTCACCAGAGTTTTCATTCTAAACATTATAAGCCACTTTGAGAGACAGCAAGTAAAATTGCTGTAGGTACTAAAATAGTTCCCAAATATCTTAAAAATTCAATCTAAAGATTGATGAAAAATTGGAGTTAAAGTCATGTAAATCAGCTTTAAAATGATCAAAATTCTTTAATCCTAGAAGTAAATAATTGCAAAAGAAACACAAGCAAATAGAAAAGAAAATGCATTCTCCTTAGGGGATGGAATCAAATTAATCAAAGAAGAAAGTTCTAAAACTCATGTTAGAGAATCACAATAGAGGGTAACTCTATATTTAGAATACCCAAAACATTAGTCCCAAGCACGAAATATAAATACGATTCTTGTTTGTTCTTGTAATTTTATGGTTTCTCAATCTACACAATTAATATCTTTTTGGTCAACTTTCAAAATTCAAGAAACGGTATTTGAGAGGAAAAGAAAAGGTTATTTCTACCACCAGTACAGGCTATCAAGGACAACTTCACACCATTGTCACAATTTCTAAACTGAACATAATTTCTAAAGTCTGAAACTTAATGCTGCTCATAGCTCTTTACTTAAAAGGAGTCTAAGTATGTTTTAAAATATTTCCCTTACAACCCCACTGATGAGTAATAAAAAGAAATCTCCCTTATGTCTGGGTATCTCACAATGGCTCTACCTGTTTCTTCTGACATCTTCCCATTGAACCCCAGACACTGATACCCAAACCACCTCTTTCAGAATGGGACACAAATTTTAAAAACCAATTATTATTTCCACATCCTTCTTCTTATGAAACTAATAAAATACATATGCTAGGGCTGAGGGTGAATCCCTTGATCTGGGTATCAAGCTACTTCTTTCAACTTCATTTTAATGGAATGATATAAAACTATGTGAGCTCTAAGGTTATTTTAAGCTGCGAAATAGAATGTGTATGCTATCACTTACCACGAATAGATATAAGTGCAATTGGTTTGTATGTATTTCCTATGCGTCACATTGTCTGACATCTCACTTTAAATGTTAGGTCCCTAAAGAGAAAGATGATTGCTTAGGTGCAGCATGCAGCTGAGTTTACCAGTGGCCCTGCATCACAATGTAACAGCTCAGTCAAGAGACATTAGCTCCATTATTAATGATAACTGTTATCATACCCCTTGAGGAAACCAAGCTGCTGGCCAGGTTTATAGGGTCAGCAGCTTGAACCCTTGATTTCAAGTTTGTCAATCAGCAGCACCGTGGGTGTGTCTGCCTACCCCTCCCAAAACGCACACTAAGAGAAGAAAAAGAGAGATGAAAAGAAATTTCCATTTTGCTTTTAAAGAAATTGTCAGCTCTGAGGGGAAAAGGAATGGCCTTTGAAGGAAGGTTCATTTATGCACCAAGGAATGCTCTCATATTAGCAGAAGGTCTGTGATAATTCCCTTTCCTACAGGCAGGGACAATTCTCTGGCCAGGAAGAAGATCAAGTTCACACACACACAGAGCAATCCACAATGGGTGGGAAAAAAAGGCTTCTCTAGGGTGAGAAGGGAAAATATCATTTTCTTGTTGCCAGTTCTGCTCTATTTGAAGAATTTCCAGTGATTACAAAGTGGTGATGCTTGACATTATTTTCTGTCTTAATAATTCATTCATTCACTCAAAAATATGTTTGTGTGCAATTATATGCTAATGATCCTAACAGTCTCCTATGAAATGGTTTCTTCTTTTAAAAATTAAAGAAAATAATGTCATACCTTCTGCAAAAAAAAAAAAATTCTCCCACCCAGACAAAGAACATATTCAGTACTAACCAAGTGTCTTATTTCAGTATACAGGCTTGTCATTCAGAATTGGCCAGCTGATGGAACAGATCTGCTTCTCAACCACAAGATGATTTATAATACTAACTAGTTATACCTATTTAGATGATCACGACTATTATGAAAAGACAGAATGTCTACAATATCTCAATGACGACTAAATCATGAAATACTCTGTTATATTTTTGTATGGCTCTAATTGAAAGTTCTTCCTTCTCTATATTAAAATAACTTATATTTTCATGCTTTGCCCCATTGTTCCTAGTTTTGCCCACTGAGGCTACATAGAATTTCAGGTTTTCCACTGTTGGAATAATAATTACATTTGACACTTATTGGTTTTACTGTGTACAGTGCCCTGTGCTAAATTCTTTACAGACATTATAAAGTTATCTTCCTCCACAAATGTAGACCCACATCATCTTTTTCCAGGCAAAATAAACCAAGATCTGACAGCTGTTTTTCATGATTGTTTCCAGACTCTTCAACATTCTGATCACCCTCCTCTAGCCAGCTCCACTTTGTCAATGCTCCTCTTAAAAACGTGTCACGCATATGTGGTAGAAACACTATTACTTCCCTTGGGCTATTGCTCTTAGTCTAGCCTACGAAGAAAGATTTTGCTATTTGTTTTGGAGGTGGGTGGGTGAAAGTTGTTTTAGTTTTTGCTTACTATTTCAGCAAATCACATGACCTGCTCCTGTTGACCTTGCCATCAACTATAATCCTGAGACCTTTTTTCATGTAAATGGCATTTAAGCCAAATCTCCACCATGCTATGCAGTTGATTTCTCAGGGAAGGGAAATGTTTACTTTGCATGTATTTATCCATATTAAATTCCTTCTCTTCAATCTAAGGTTCCTTCCAGATTATCAAGATCTTTTTAGATCTTATTTTGTCATTCAGCACATCAACCTGCTTTATAGCATCTGAAAATGAATTAAACTTGTGTGTTCTATGTCTTCATCCAAACTGATAATTTAAGTAGAATGGATCCATGTGGCATGCCAACTATAAAATTTTCTACCTAATTCATATCAATCCATTAGTATAGGCCTTCAACCAGTTGTGAATCTTGCTAATTATTTTCTCTTCTAGTCTTTTTCATCTTTCCCTCAGTGGTAGCCAGAAACTTTTGTCAGTTGCTTTGCTAGAATCATAATGCATTCCTCTAAACTACCAGTTTGAATAAAAAGAACAGCTATTACAACTTGTTCTTGGTGAACTCACCTTGGTTCCTGGTAATTGCAATTTTCTTTCTTAAACTAGCAAATAGTCTCACAATTCACTAAGGAATCCTGCCAAAGATTAATATAGCTTAGGTTTTTGTTTCTGGAATTCATTTTCTCTCCCCCCAGCCATACCCACTTTGAAAACATTGGGACAATATTTACTTAAATGACTCTCTTAAATGCCTCGCTTCTGTTTACTAAGATTACTGACATTGGGGTTGGATTCCTATCTGCAATCAATACTCTAGAAAGAAATTTGACTAAATCTGAGCCTCTAAACTCATTTAAAGCAGAGCAGTAATTTTTAACGTCATTCACCTCTCTAGGAGCTCAAGTCTTTCTTTATATTCTTTTATTTATTATTTCCAATTCAAACACAAATATCTTCAAAACAACCCCAGGAGGCAGGGAGGGAAATTATTTTTAGCTACTCCCTTTCTTCAGAAAAAGTTACTGAGACTCAAAGATAGTAACTGAGCAGCAAGTTAGTGGCAGAGCTAGGAATGAACCCAATTATCTTAACTTCAAAGTCATTGATAAATTTTTAAACTGTATTTAATGTCTCCTTTCCTTAACTTTCAGGGAAAATGTGACTCTTTAAAAAAAAAAGAATCAGAACTACATAAACTTAAGTTTATCCCTCTTTGTTTTTATATCAGAATACTTGTATCCAAATTTATTGTCTGATTGCTAACTCTGATTCAGAAAACTATCTGCTATTTATATTTCCTTCTATTATGTTTTGCTTTTAAATATCTTGCTTTATATGTTCAAACATTTTTAGGAAATAGGTAAAAAATTAATCTTAAATAATTCATTGAGATTGGCTATTTTTCCCCTCAAGGAACCCACTACAACTTCATACCTTCAAAACAACACCTGCTTTGTTAGTTTCTTGCTTTAAGAACTTAATATCTTATCTCCCCAAAGAGAAATTATATTCCCCACATAGCTAGGAATGTGGGAATTGCTGCTTAATCCCCAAGCAGCTGATTTGGTTAGCCCATGAATCTACTTCCTCTATTCCTATCAAAAGCAAAATGTTAATATCCCTTAATAAAAGCAGAGAGATGTACCTACAAATAATCAAAGACTATCAAAAGATAGGATAGCTCAAATACAACATTTCAAAAAGAGAAGATGAGTTTTACACATAGTGACAATGACTGAAAATCTAACAAAGATTTTTGCATGTATAAATGCATGAAAGGATTTATGTAAAAGCATAAGAATTATTGCTTTGATTTTCATTGGTTATTCTTTGTTGTGCTGTGATTTGGATTTCTTTTTATTTATATTGCTTGTGGTTTTAGGGTTTTCTTGAATCTATGGCTTGATTTTTTTCATCAATTTTAGAAAGTTCTCAGCCATTATATTTTCAAATATTTCTGGCCCATTCTCTATCTTCTATGTATGTTAGCCTTTCTGATTCTGTCCTCAATATCTCTTAGCTACCCTTATTTCTCTGTGTTCAGTCTAGATAATTTCTTTTGATCTATCTTCCAATTTCCTAATTCTCTCTTCACCTATGCCTAATGTGCAAATCCATATATTGAGTTCCTAATTTTTATTTTTGTATTTTTCTGTACATTTTAAGTTATATTCTAGTGGTTACCTTACAATTAACATATTAAATTTATAACAATCTAGTTTGAATTAAGAGCAAACAGGCTTCAATATTATACAAAAATTCTGCTCCTATACAGCTCCATACCTCCCTTTATGTTGTTATTGCTATAAATTACATCTTTATAAATTGTGTGCCTATTAACATAGATATATTATCCTTGCTTTATGATTTATCTTTTAAATCATATAGGAAAAATATCAAAATATTGTAATATAGGCATTTATGTTTACCTACATAGGTATCTTTACTGCTACTCTTTATTTGTTCATATGTCTTCAAGTTACAGTCTGTGTCATTTCATTTTAACTTGAAGGATTCCCTTTAACATTTCTTGTAGGGCAAGTCTACTAGCGATAAATTCCCTCCACTTTTGTTTATCTGGAAATGTCTTGATTTTACCTTCATTTTGAAGGATAGTTTTTCTGGATACATATTTCTTGGTTAACAGTGTTTTTTTTTTTTCTTTCAGGACTTTAAATATGCCATCCTACTATCTTCTGGCATGCATTATTTATAAAGAGAAATATGCTATTAATCTTATTGAGGATCCCTTGTATGTGACTATCACATATCTCATGTTGCTTTTGATTCTCTCTTTGTCTTTGTCTTTGTCTTTCAGTGGTTTGATTATAGTATGTCTAAGTGTGGATCTTTTTTAGTTTATCCTACTTGGAGTTTATTGAGATTCTTGGATGTGTAGATGCATGTCTTTCAACAAATTTTAGAAGTTCTGGCCATTGTTTCTTCAAATATTCTTTCTGTCCCTTTCTCTCTCCTCTCCTTATAGGACTCCCATTCTGTATATGTTGGTATGCTTAATGGTTTCTCTCCGGTCTCTTAGGCTCTGTTCATTTTTCTTCATTCTCTTCTCTTTCTGCTCCACAGACTGGAAAACCTCAATTGACCTGTATTCAATTTCACTGATTCTTCTGCCTGCTCAAGTCTGCTGTTGAATACCTCTAGTGAATTTTTCATTTCAGTTATTGTACTTTTTAGCCTCAGAATTTCTATTTGGTTCCTTTTTGTAATTTCTATCTCTTTATTGATATTCTCTATTTGTTGGGACAACATTCTCCTAGTTTCCTTTTGTACTTTGTCCATGGTTTCCTTTAGCTCTTTAAGCATATTTAAAACAGTTAATTTTGAAGTCTTTGTCTAGTAAACCCAATGTATGGTCTTCCTCAGGGACAGTTTTTATTAAGTTCTTTTTATCCTGTGAATGGGCCATACTTTCTTGATTCTTTACATGCCTTGGAATTTTTTGTTTAAAAATGGACATTTTGAATATTATAATGTGGTAACTCTGGAAATAAAATTCTCCCCCTTCCCTAGGGTTTGATGTTGCTGCTTTTTGTTGGTTGTAGTTGTTTGTTGGGTAACGTTTCTAAACTATTACTTGTAAAGACAGTATTCTTTGTTGTGTGTGGTCATTGAAGTCTCTGTTCTGTTAGTTTAGTGGTCACCTAGAAATTTGACAGAGATATCCTTAAATTCTTGGAGAAAGAAGGGAATGATGGAAGGAAGGAAAGAATGGATGAAGGGAGGGAGGGAAGGAGGGAGGGAGGAAGGAAATATTCTCCCAGTCTTTGAAGATTGGTTCCTTCAATACTTAGCCAGGCCATTTACAACTCTGCCTTGGATATCACTTCCTAATTTCATGAAGCCTATAAATTTCAGCCAGAGGTAAAACCATAGGGTCTTCTCTGGTCTTCCCTGAGCACGCAAATAGTCCTGGACATGCAAATGGTCTTCTAGATTCCCTCATATACTCAGGAGGTTTTGAAAGCCCTTATTCCCACATGAATCACTTTCCCCAACTTTTTCCAGGCTTTCTGGTCTATCTGCTGCTTGCCCCATCTGTTATTCCTTGCTCCAGGTGGCTGCAGCTAGTACCTTTGCTTTTAAATGTTTCTGACAAATGCTGCCTGGGAGGCCACTCTACCCTGAGAAAGTTCCAAGGTGGCAAAACAAAAGCAAGCCTCTGTGCTGATCCATTCAGAAACCATCAGACAGGTCAAAACACACAACCACAGTTCTTTGAGAACAAAGTCAATACTTTTCCCTCTGGCACCACCAAGCTTCCATCCCAATGGCCACCACCAAACAGGGGAGCTGGGAGGATGGATGTATAAGTTAAAATGTCCCAACACTCTCTTACCAATATTTATCAGCTTCTTCCTTCATTAAGCATTCCCCTAATTGTTTTAAGTTTTTTATTATTACTAGAGTCCATAGTTCTGAAAATTTTGATCCAGTTTTTTTCCAGCTTAATTCTTGCTTTTGTGGAGGAGCAATGTTGTGGGGTTCCCTACACCACCATTTGTAATGATGTCATTTATTTTTGTCTTTTTTTACTATATTGTATCATATTGTTTCCAGCTCTATATTTGCATTCTCAATCTTATCTCCTTGAACACAGTAAGAATACTTATTTTTAGATCTCTGTCTGATACGACAATATCTAGAACCCCTGTAGGATTTGCTCTAGTCTATTGTTTTTGCTGGGTTTTGTTCTTAAAGTCTTATCACCTTGTGCATCTGCTTATTTTTTATTTTGTGCTGGACACTATAGTTCCAGAATTGTTCATAGAAATAATTTGTGGCCAAGAAATATGTTCTGTTCCTCCCAAGAGGTTTTATATATGCTTATGTCAGGTAGCTGGAAGCACTAACAATTTGGGATAACCTCAATTCAATTTCAGAGATAGAGAAGATTTAAAACTAAGCTGAACTCTCTAAGAGTTCCTGTCTACATTGGGTTTACCCTTATTTTGGGTGTATGAACCTTCAAGATTAAACCCAAATTGAGGCACCTTCATCAGACCTCCCAACAACTTGGCAAGCCCTGTAATCTAATCCCTACCCTAGTTCCATGAAGCTGTCAAAATCACTTCTTAGCCTCTCAGGCTCTCAATACTCTCTTCAAAATTAAGAAATACTCCCAAAGGAAAAGTGTCCCTATATGCTGGGTTCACCTACCTCTGCCTCCATTTTCTTTCACATCCTAGCCAATAGTTCTCTACTATCTTGTTAGCTGATGATGTCAAAATGATTTTTAAAAATAATTTTATCCAGCTTTTCTAGTTGTCCTTAGCAGAAAGTTGATTCACATTACCTAGTTTGCCACTACTTATGTTTATTTGGATCACTTTCACCACCTCTGCAGCCCAAAATCAGCATTCAGGCTCATTTTTGTATTGATGGCCTTTCTTTGCTGATGCAACTCCAGTTACAGAACAGTGTTATGAAGGTGTACTAATTTCAGTATCAGAGGATAACTGTTTTATGCATGGTTTCAGCCCACCTTACTTCAGACAAGAGTCCCTAAGTTTCATTTGAGTTGGCTTTACTTGAAAAAGCCTCTTCATTTACTACCTCCACGAGAAACTGCTATTGAAGGTAGGATTGTGTAGTGGAAAGAACAATAGATTTAGAGTTAGAAAACTTGAATCTGAGTCTAATTCTTCCCTATTCATTTATTCCACAATTCTTCTCCCCATGTATCAAGCCTTCTACTGAGCACGGCGACTACAAAAATGAGTGAGATGCTATCTTTGTCCATTATTCAGTTTCTATGAGCTTTAATCTATTTGTCTATAACTTAGGAATTGTGATATCTATCTCACACATTTGTTGTGAGTATTAACTAAGGAAACATATGTCAAAACATAAAACATTGAATTCACAACCACTAACACACAGGAGGCATTTAATTACTGTTGGTCAAATAATTTCAATCTCATATTCAGTGTTTTAAACAATAGATTTGTTTCAAAAATTTTTTGTAAATCAAACCATGCTTTAAATGCATCAAGGGAGTTAACTTTTGGAAGGACATTCATCATGGATATTTTTTAAATGGGAAAAAATCCTCCTTCTATAGAGTAAATCGTGATACTTTTTAAATCTCCTGTGATCATATTGATTTTCATAAAATTAATTTGCCCAGAATAAGTTATTCCTGCAATAAATACTCAATTAGTTCCTCTATTCAGATGATCTTAGAAACTTCACAGGGTTAATGGCATCTCTTTTTTGGACTGTACACAGTGGTATTGTCCTATGTGTCTATAACAGCAAATCTTTGACCAGAGCTGGCACAGACTCTCTAAGTTAACTGTGAAATGTATGTCACAAGAATATCATAACATCATATGTTCCCGGATGTTAATTCAAACATGAGGTTTTTTGTCCCTAAAGAATACAATGCTTTGTTTTATGACATTATTGCATTTTAGAGAATGTCATCATTTATTATGTTGGCTGGTATTTTATCATTGTTTTAACTATCACTCTTTATTAGATCATTTTGTACTTTTGGAATCTAAATCTGGGTAATGACTATGTCATTTTCAATTTCCAGTTGTTTGTAGGTTGTCATTTTCTAAAAATTTTAAATGAAAAATACACTTAGCATCCTGGTGGGAATGCAAACACCCTGACTTCATTTTGATAATGTGCTAATAGTGAGTATAAATGATAATAAACTAATGTGGATTCATTACCTTGACTCAGGAAAACAATATAACATTAGACTTCTAGGTAATCTTTTCTGAGTGAATGTAGACTTGAAACATTACACAAACTTATTACTAAAAAAGTTGCTTTAATAATTTGCATTTTAGCAACACAAGGTTTTTTAGGGTAAGGATCTGTTATAAATGTTAAAATAAAGGAGAAATTTTAAAGAATTCTCCCATTTAAATGTATCATTCATGTCATAAATTGCTTTAAAAGACCAATATTTTATGATATTGTGTATATTTACTGCCATTTCTGTTTTGTTTTTTTTAATAGCTCCCACTCATCACCCCACCACAAATACATTACAGAAGAGCATCGTCAAAGTATTACTACTAACAATAGTCCATATCTTACTCCCCTATACTTTATTTTAAGTATAAGTATAAAGTACTTTTATCCATTTTTACCCCACCCCACCCCCGTTTTTGCTGTCTTTATGTCCATTCTCTGGGCAACTCTCTGTGTCTGTTTCCTGCCCTCTCTTCTCATCCTTCTACTCCTGTCTTCACTGGGATTCGATCCTCAGAACCTCCGATGTGAGAGAGAGGCGTCCTACCAGCTGCGTCACTTTAGTTCCGGTTTTTTTTGGCACATCTCATCTTGGCTTTCCCTTATGCCACTCTCCTGTTACGCCATCATCTTGCTGCGTGGCTCACGGTGTTCCCGCACACAGGGCCTGACAGCGCACCCACACGCGGGGCCTGGGGAGCTCACCCACTTGCGGGGCCTGACGGCACACCTGCACACAGGGCCTGGTATCTCGCGCACCTTGGATATTTTTCTTTTTTTTATTTTTACCAGGAGGTCCCAGGGTTTGAACCCAAGTCCCTCCATATGGGAGATAGACACCCAACCATTTGAGCCACATCTGTCCCCCTGCTATATCCCTTAAAGTTTACCAAATATATCTAGAGTTACAGTCATTTCTCATACAGGACGGTCATATAATAAATCAGGCTTAGTTTATCACCAGCATTCTAAAAGCCAGACCTAGGGAGAAAAACTAGGTCTGGGGGCACTTGCATGGTTTCTAATATAGCGAATGTTTAGCCTACCCTGATTATCACAAAATCAGGGCAGCGAGAATATTTGCATTGCCATTTCATTTTGAAACTGGTTCCAATCTGTTGATTAGTTGCTGTGGATTATTGCAATTAATTTCTAATAGATATAAAAATTAAATGTGATTTATTGGTTGCGTATGAGGTAGTAACAGCTAGGACATGGAGTCAGACTGCCAAGGTTCAAATCCTTGCTCTATCACCTACAAACTATATTATTTGAGGTAAATAACCTGAACTCCCTCAAGACTCAATTTCCTCATCTGTAAAATGGGGATGATAATAGCATCTACCTCACAGAACATTGTGAGGATTAAATGAGATTAACCGTATGAAGCGATTTGCATGAGCTGGCACATTGTAAGCACTCATAACTAATTAGTACAGGTGACAGCGGTATATCTTAACATATATATTAAATACATGGTTGACGTTAGGAAGGAGCAATGAAAGTAAAGTGGGTTACCTATTCAGCCATAACGCTCAGTAGTTGTGTGGACCACCTGGAAAGCCCATTATACTATCTCGGCAACTAAACGCTCTACCAACTAAGCAGAAAGATGAGATGTTCACAAATAGACCTACATAGAAAACAAATGAGACAAGAAAAGAAAAGAGGGAGTCAAATTCTATCGTTAATATAACTTTATATATGAAAATAGACCAGAGCCTCACAGAATGAAAAAAAAACACCAAAACCCAGTTATAGCTATTCACATGTTTCTGTTTCTAGTATCTCTCATCAATAGAAAGTTATTTCCCTTATATTATTTTTTTTAAATCTCACAAAGCCAGCATTAACAGCCAATTCCTACTAAAATCAGGAAGAAAGCAAAGGTGCCTGATAAGGCCATGATTATTTAAAATTGTACTGGAAGTTCAGACAGTGTAATAAGAATTAAAACAGAAATGAGATATAACAAGTGAGAGAGCAAATACATTTATCACATTGTAGATTACAGTGTTAGTATGAGAATAAACTGGAAAAGACTAGGATTAATAAGAAAGTTTAGAAAAGTGCACAGGTGTATTACATATCTAACAATCAGTGTTTCCTAAATAATACTATACTGTCTACCTAACTATACTTCAACTCATTGCTATTTTTTTTCCTCCCACTAGTTAATTTATCCTATCCCAGTGCTTCAATTCTTTACTGCTTCGAGTATGCAATTCATGGTCATTGGGTTGGGTTTTTATTTGTTTATTTGTTTACATAAGAGGCCAAAACCTAATGTGGGTAATCTAGGAAATTATTGGGGTGGCTTTAGGCCCCAGGGTAAGATATGGCCTAAAATAAGATATCCTAGGAATGTATACCCCCACCTTCTTCTGAACATAGGAAGAGAACCAGGTCAAGATGAGGCATTCATTGATCCATGTATTCAACAAATTCTTATTGAGTATCTGTGCCAGACACTGTGCTCAATGCTCAATGTGGATACAAAGACAATATGGTCTCTGCCCTCATGGAATTTGCAGTCTCTCTTAGTTTGCCAGGGCTTCTATAAAAGCATCACAGACTGGTTGACTTAAACAACAGGAATTCATTGGCTCACAGATTTGGAAGCTAGAAGTCCAAAGTCAAGCTATTGGCAGGCCCGGCTTTCTCCGAAATCTGCAGCCCTCTGGCGGTGGCTTGCTGGTAATCCATAACTCCACCTCTGCCTCTGTCACATAGCCATTTGTCTCCTTCTGGCCTCATTCCTACTCCCATGTCCAAATTTCCTTTATTTATAAGAACTCCAGTCCTACAGGATTAAGGCCCACCCTGATTCAGTTTGGCCTCATCTTAATAGGACCTTTGAAGATCCTATTTACAAATGAGTTCACACCCACAGGACCAGGGGTTAAGACTTGAATGTGTCTTTATGGAGGATAGGATTCAATCCCCAACACAGTCTAATGAGGAAAAAAATTAAAGAAACCCAAGAAACATTTATTAAGTGCCAGTTGTAAAAGTCTGTGAAGGAAGACCAGAATAAGAGAAATTAGGGTGTGTGTGGGGGGTGTAAAATTTAGGATGAGGTAGAAGGCAAGTCTGTCTGAAGAAATGCCATTCAACCAGAACTGATGGACCAGGAAGGAGTTGGTCTGATAAGGAGGTATGGGCAGAATCCCTAGAGCAAATGACAAAGAGGCTGAAACTAAAGGCCCAGGAGCCTATCAGAAGAATGGCAAGAGATGGAGTGAAAAAAAATAGGCAGGGTCCATATGATTCCGTTTGTATAGGTTTGGATGTTTTCTGCTGTTAATAATAGAAGCTCTAAAAAGAGCTCAAACAATGAGAAGTTTGAGACCCAAAGGCAGATGTTTCCAGGAGGGGATCAGTTAGCTGCTCATCCACACCTTCAAGGATGCAGGTTCTTTCCATATTGCCTTCTGCCAGTCTTGGGATTTCAATCTGCTTAGGCTTTCTCTTATGGTCCCTAGACGGCCTGCTGCAGGCCACTTTTTAAGAGCAAATAAACCTTTCCCAGAGACACTCCACCCTCCTGCCTCCCTTCCCCAGAATGTTTATGACTATGCCTTGTTAGCCACATTTGTATTGTAGCCAATGCCTAGAGCTCACTGGCAAAGGGAATGGAAATACCATGTTTGGTTTACCATAATTCACCCTCTGGGGCCTGATCACATGCTCCAGGAACTGTGACCCCTAAATCAAAAGTTCTTAAATTGGGGCTCATGAACACCTTGATTAGGGTAGAATTCAGGGAGATCTGTGTACTGGGAAGGGAGAACATTACATCTTTGTTTTCAAAAACCCTAACTGAAATGTAGCATCCTTCAACTATTAAAGTAGGCAAAAACCACAGTAGTAATAGCAAGGTATGTGACTTTATCACCTGAAAAAATCACAGACATTTTCATATCACAACATGTGTGATGGTTTGAAGCTATATGGAACCCAGAAAAGTATGTTCTTAAAGCTAATACATTCCTGTGGGTGTAAACCTATTGTAAGTAGTACCTTTTGATCAGGTTTCTTCAGTTAAGGCATGGCCCAGGGTGGGTCTTAATCCTCTTACCAGCATCCTTAATGAATGGGGAGAAAGCCACAGAAGCCAGAAGCTGAAAGCAGTGAATCCTGAAAGAGAAACAAGAGACCAGTAGACCCCGCCATGTGCCTTGCCATGTGACAGAGGAGTCCAGGATCACCAGTAGCCAGTCTTTGGGGAGAAAGTATCACCTGAGGATGCCTTGACTTGGACGTTTTTCTCAGCTTTGAAACTGTAAGCTTGTAAGATTATAAATCCCCATTGCAAAAGCCAATCCATTTCTGGCATATTGCTTTCAGCGGCCCAGCAGACTAAGACAACATAGTTATGGCTACATTGCTTTCCTGCATTCCTATCTTCACCTGGTTTTTGATGAACACATGGAAGGAGGTGAGTCAAAGAGCACCCCAGAGTTTATGTTCTTATTCACACAAAGCAGCAACAGCCTTCGCATTGACAGATCTTTAAAAAAAATTTTTAACTTTAACACCTATATTTTAAATTCATTGTCTTCTTATTTAATGCATTAATAAAGGGGTATATATATAACTATTTGTTTCCTAGTGCTGGGTGGCTTAGAACAACAGAAATTTATTTTCCCTCTCGCTGTTCTGGATGCCAGAAGCCCGAAATCAAGGTGTCAGCAGGGCCATGGTCCCTCTGAAGCCTGTAAAGGAAAGTCCCTCCTTGCTCTTCCCAGGTTCTGCAGATACCTTGGCTTGGGGTGGCAGAGCTCTAATCTCTGAGTCAATCATCATATGGCCTCCTCCTCATGTCTGTTGTCTCTTTTCCCTTCTTATAAGGATACCAGTCATATTGGATTAGGGACCCACACTATTCCAGGGTCATCGTCTTAAATAAAGGCACATTCTAAGGTACTAGGGTACTTGACTATATCTGTTTGGGAGACATAATCCAACTCATAACACTATTTTACAAAACTGGTTTTTTTGTTGTTTTTTGTTTGTTTGTTTGTTTTGGGTTTTTGGTGTTTTTTTTTTTGAGGTACCAGGGGCCAGAGATTGAACCTGGGACCTTGTATGTGGGAAGCCGGCACTCAACCACTGAGCCACATCAGCTTTCCTGAGTTGGTCTTTTCATTTGTTTTGCTTGTTGTTTGTTTTTGTTTTTTGGGGAGTCACTGGGAACTGAACCCGGGACTCCCCTATGGGAGGCAGGAGCTCAACTGCTTGAGCCACATCCACTCCCAAAATTGTTCTTTGATAACTGTATTTACATCTAATTTGTTTCCTTTGTATTTTTTTTTTTTTTTTTTTTTTTTTACTGGGTGGTCCCAGGGATCAAACCTGGGTCCCTCCACATGGGAGACGGACACCCAACATTTTGAGCCACATCTGTCCCCCAGTATTTTATATTTTTAAAAACATTATTCTAAAAAGGCATCCACAGGGTTTTCCACACTATCAAAAGGTCCATGCTGAACTAAAAACAGTCAAAGATCTTCCAGTAAGATCAAAGGGAACAGATTACAGTAGGCAACCAACAGTACCTGGCACTCATCACCTACAGTTTCTATTGAGTATGAATTTTATATCCAAGTACAATAGGAAAGTACTGAAAATTTTAAAGTAAAAATTTTATTGAAGTGTATCATGCATAGAGAGAAGTCTGCAAAAGTGTGTGCCCTGATGAATTTTTTCAAATTTCTCTACAGTATTCCACTGAAGTGTTTTAAGTAAGGAAATTATATTACCAGATTTGCTTTTTAGAAAGAGCACTCTGGCTCTAGAATGGATTAGACAGTGCAAAATCAGAGGCTAAGTTAGGAGGTTATTATAATGGTCCACATAAGGTTTAGCTAGGGTTGTGGAAGTGGAATGGAAAACAGAGGCTACATTTAAAAGGTAGGGTCAATAGCATTTGATGATGATTTTATCTGGGCTCCAAACAGGAGCAGATCCAAGTTTCATAGGCCTGAAATTTATACAATTCTAAGCTCTGTTTTTTAAAAGCAAAAATTATAAACACAAAGAATACAAGTATAAAGTTAGGCACGGGGCTTTGAAAGGGACCCAGACAAATAAAGGACCCAGAAGCGTAAGCTACCTTGGCATCACAATAAATCTGCCTCTGGCTGTAGGAGAGGGAGGCAACAGTTTTACCCAGAGCTAATATTTATGGGGCATTTCCTATTGCCAGACATAGTTTTGTACACTTTAGACATGCTTTAATTCACTTAATTCTTACAACAATCCTACGAGATATTTATTAACTTCTTTTTTTTTAATGGATACATATATATATTTTTTTTAATCAAACAATATATTACACAATATATTTGGTTCATAGTAACGCATTCATACAGTATTTGTCCTTTTGTGTCTGGCTTACTTCACTCAACATAATGTCCTCAAGGTTCATCCATGTTGCCATATGCTTTATGACATCATTTCTTCTTACAGCTGCATAATATTCCATCATTTCTTCCCCATTTCGTAGATGAGAAAACTGAGGCTCAATGAGGGAAGAAGTCTATCCAACTCCAACTAATAAGCAATAGAGCCAAAATGTGAACCCAGACAGCCTGGCTCTTAGTCTTGACACTATATTGCCTCAATATATGATTGTCAGGTTTGGGGACGGAGACCCCAAGTGGATAACGGTACCATTTATTGGTATTGCACAGACTGCAAGGTGAACAGTTAGAGAGTGCTTGGTAATCAAGAGTTTTGTTTGACCAAGTTGGGTGTGCAGCACTTATTACCATGTAAACTGTGATGTCCAGCAGGCTGTAGGACACACAAGTCGGGGCCTCAGAGAAGAGGGCAAAGTGGGAGAGAGACACGTGGGGGTCGTCAGGGTGGGAATGGTGAAGTAACCTAAGGAAAAAACATACTGCACTTGGAAAAAGACCTGAAGAAGACAAAAAGGCAGTCAAGTTAGGCGGGAGGAAAACTGGGTGAGGCCAGTAGCCCAGGAGCCAAAAGAGGATGCTTTTAAAAACTGAGGGTATTATGTAACTGAATATAGGATTAGTGACCTTGACTCCCCAGTCAAGTCCAGACAGAAATTAGCTTGAGAGGAGAATGCCACTATTTAAGAAAACCCCAAACCCTTACTTTGAGGGATCTTCTTAAATAGAAAACAAAGATAGGCTGCTGAAGAGAAGTCTCCTAAGCAAGCATTTTCTAAATCTTGCAAACAATTTATGGGATGTCTTGGACACCAGCTAGATATGAGGAACTTTTCAAGTTCACTTCAGGTCTAACATTATCTTGGGAGAAGGCCAGAATTCAGGAAGACGTAGGGAAGGCACGTCACAGGCAAACAGCGGACCCCCGCCCTCCCCCCAGCCCCTGACCCAGCAGACCCTTTTTTGCTTTTGTTTTCATGTGCGTAGAATTGGATCAAATCCAGTGTTCATGACATATGCATGGCCCAATGTAATTCATTATCTTATTTATTTAGTCAGTTATTTTTAATACTGCAATAAAGGCGCCTCCAAATCCACCACTTAAAACATCCATCCATTAACCTTTGGGAAAAAAAAACAATCGAGAGGCTATAAAAGTAGATCTTGGGAGGAGATATTGTTGGCACAGAAGGGTGCAACTGCTAGAAAAACCCAGGCTGGAATAGCAATGAACTTCCAAGGCTAAAAAAAGTAAGCAATCTCAAGTCACATTAATAAGACTGTCCATACCAAGGACAGTAATAGTCCCACTGTAGCTATCACTGGGCACACAGCGTCTGGTCTGCTATAATCACTTCTAGGAGTTATATTTTAAGGGGGATGGACAAATGAGAGTACATCCAGAGAACAGGATTGTGAGAGAAGGTGAGGAATGAATAATGTTTAGCCAGGGGATTGGGGAGGGAGTGGTGAGGACGGGGGTGACGGCAGGGCCAGGGTAGGGCAAGGGGAATAAGTCAATTTTAGAGCTGCTCCACATTGTACCACGGGAAGAAAATGGGCCAGTGGTTGGTTCTTGTAGGAAAGTTGATTTTAGCTAAATAAAATAAAGAACTTCCTAAAAATGTCTGGGGTTTCTAGCAACCGAACTGAAGGAATAAGCTCTCTGTCACCAGTGGAAATCATCCAGAGGCTGAGTGACTGATAGGGATGCTGCAGAGGGAACCGCCTTGCCCGTGGGCATAGGTCGGACCTGATCCTGCAGCCCTTTCCAGACTCAGTTCCTTCATCAGGCTCCGATGAAAAAGCCCAGCCCATAAACCCCCTTCTTTAAGGATCAGCTGCTTTATGTTAGGTGTACCCCACAGGCCCAAAGCTGGGGTTCTTATCAAACAGACAAGCACAACATTTAAAGGGCATGTCGTCTTTTACTGTTTCACCCTTTTGACGCCTGGATAACCCCCACTCTGGACTATGAAACCCCACCCCAGCCCACGTGATCTCCTGGTACATCTTCACTTCTCTCTCTCTTTTTTTTTTTTTTTTTTTCATTATTAAAAAAACTTTTTTTTTAAAAAAAGATACTGGGATTACACAAATGTTACACAAAAAATATAGGGATTCCCATATGCCCCACTCCCCACACCTCCCACACCCTCCCACATAAACATCCCTCATTAGTGTGGCACCTTCATAAATGAATCCTGGGGCATTGTCATTGAGCATTGACCATAGTTCACATTGTAGTTTACACTCTTTCCCACACAATTCTGCAGGCTATGGGAAGATATATAATGGCATATATCTGTCACTGCAATGTCATTCAGGACGATTCCCAAATCCCAAAAAAGCCCCCACATTACACCTGTCTTTCCCTCCCCCTGCCCCCAGAGCCTCCAGGGGCCACTGCCTCCACATCAATGCTGTAATTTCTTCCATTGCTTGAATCACAACAAGTCTATAGTAGAATTCCAGTAAGTCCACTCTATTTCATTCCCCAGTCCTGAGGATTCTGGGATGGTGAGGTACATCTTCACTTCCCCGGAAAGTTAACATTTATCAGATTGCTCTCTGCTCTCCCACTTATTTGCCTTTAAATGCCCAATGGCCTAAATTGTCTAAGTCATATTTGTTCAGGAATTTATCAGATTTAGTTTGTGTCATTTGGGTGTTTGGGCCAGAAATTCAGAGACTTCTTATTTCCTTTTTTCTCCTTTACCATCTCCCCTTGCCTAAACTCAAACTTCATTTCTTGTCCCTGCTGCTTCCCATCCCATACTTATTCTTATATCTTCAAGCCATAAAACAAAACTAAACCAAACTAAGCTAAAGAAATGGTAGAAATGTAGAAAGCAAAGGATAAAAGAAGCAGAGAAGAGAGAGCGTTCTTTTTTTTTTTTCCTGTTGTAAATGTAGTGGATAACTCTCACACTCTGGTGTCAGGAAGGCCCAAATTTGGAAGTGTGTTCCACTCTTCCTATCAGTGAGCTTTGGGCAAGTTTCAGAACCTCTTTGAGGCTTAATTTTCTCATTCATAAAATGAGGATAATAATATCTACACCACAGATGGTGAAATGCCTGTACAGTATCTAGCATACAGTAAGTGATTAATGAATGTTTGTAATTACTAATATACTGTGAAGAAATTATTCTGTAACTAAGTACAGGATATGATCATCTCTTGATCACATATATTATGGAATATCCATTTCTAAAGTTATTTTTTTTCCACTGTTGCCAGCTAAGAAAATGTATTTATTCATGTAGTCAACAAACACCTATTGAGTACTTACTATGTTTCATTCCTTGTGCTCAGTAGGGGTTTGGTTAAATAATCTCCAGTCTACACACACTACAGAATATGATGCCACAGCCAAAGAGAATTAGGTGTGTGTTATCATGGAAAGATCTCCAAAGACATGGAATTCCAGGGGGAGCGGGACATTGCTGAACAATTTATACATAATAATATTATTTCTATAAAATTACACAAACACAAAAAAACTATGTATTTTCTATAAATCCATATATATTGTGTAAATAGAGAGAGAAAGTTCTAGAATGGTGCACACCAAACTGGGAAGGAAACAAGGATGGGGCAGTGGGAAGTGGTATAAAGGAATATTGGCCTTGCTTACGTTCAAATTTTTACATGGAGAAGAAATTCATTCAATACCTAGACAACCTAAAAATGAAAACAAGTACTAACACAGCCGGTGCTAGGTTTCCTCGGTGTCCAATGGCCACGCCCCCTAAGATTTCTGACTTCAAGCAGGGCATGTCATCAACTTTTTAAAAAGGGAGGTGGAGGGTGGAGGGTTAATCACACACAGAGGATACACCTAGATGCCAGTTTCGCCAGCTCTCTTCTTCAAGGCCTTGGAAAATAACGCAGAGGCATATCTACATAAGCACACCTACACGTGGATCTAAATTTACCTATTTAGAGAATCGCCTGGCCGGCAGGCGCGGTCCTCTGGGTGGCGGTGCCTGCCTTCTTCCGTCCAGCCCCGCTCGCAAGACAGCTGGAACCCCAAAAATACCAGACTGTAGGAAGCAGTAAAGAAAAAAGTCACGGGTGACAGTTTTCACCTCCAATATGTGAGCTGCTGAAGAGCGAAGGGCTAATCCGTGTCCTTCCTCTGGCTTGCTTTTGTGGCTCTGGCAAATCAGGTTAATTTTGAGGCATCTATGAAGCTGCGGGGACAGAAGAGACGAGATACTGTCAACCCCTTCAAATAAGAAACTTTGAAATAGTAAGAAGTCCTTAGAAAGCAGAAGGGGCTTCTATATGGGTACAAACATATATCTTTGTGAGTTTTTACACATACACAGATAATGTATGTTGTTTGCTAAGAGATTATATTTATGTAAATATCATATCCTCGATTACATCAATCAGGTAACATAAATAGTATGATGTAAATACACAGTGTTTATGTACATGCATAAATTTGTATATAGAAACATTTTTATGTAATGCACACATTTTAAATGTCTATGAAATGTATGTATGTATGTACTCACAAAATTTTATCTCTTGTTAATGTCCCAAATATACATTCTAATGGGGGGGGTCCATAATTAATACATATTAGCTATCAGTGGAGCTGATATAGGTATATATAGGTATAAACTGCATAACTTACAATTATATAATTATGCAGTTATGGGATACTTTTTTTTTTAAGGGAGGCACCCAGGAATGAACCCAGGACCTTGTACATGGGAAGCAGGCGCTCAACCACTGAGCTACACCCACTCCCAGCTTTGGGATATTTTTACTATAGGATTAGCAAGGTATAACAAAAAATCAAGGCAAGGACTAGGGTGGAGCAAGTGAAGTGCTTAGGATGAAAAATATAAGGAGGTATCCACTCTTGGTTGATCTAAGGGCCTCTCTTTCTCTTATCATCTTCACCACCAATGCCAACAACTAATAGTTTCAAAATGCCAGGCACTGTTACATATATTAACCAAAGAAATTTGACAACTATAAATGAATTCTAAGTGAATTACAAGAAGTTGTGCTTAACAAGTAAAACGTTTTGAAAGCAGTAGATTTTAAGCCCCGCTGGACATGACTTCAAATAAGATTTCCAATGCCCAGGGATTATCCCAGATCTCTCAGAAAGTGGTAGCCCCAGTATCAAAATTCAGTACTCTTTCCTCTACACCAGAGGTCCTTTACCTTTTTTGTTCCACAGACCCCTTTGGCAATCAAGGTGAAAACCACAGACCCCTTACTAAGTCTACACTATACTGTGTGTTATTTAATAAATATATCACATCCACACCAGCACGTCCCCACAAGAGTAATATGTTTGTTTGTTTTTTCACTTAAATTCAAGCTCAACGACCCCTTAAGAATCCCTGCTCTACACTTAGCATGGTGTTGCTTTTCTTTGAATATACACTGCATCATGTATTCTTACCTACCTCCTTCCACACTGGGGCAGTTTGGCAGGCAGTAGGCTTCAAATCTACCTGCCTAGGTGTTATATGATTGACAGATTTCAAAAGGAAGAAGGTTATATATTTTCATTTCCTATATTACTACTCCTGCTTTGAAAATTGAGGTGGATAATGGAGCTTATGATAGTCTAACTGTACTTCAACAAGATAATATGTTTATATTTAAACTCATACATAAACCAAGGAAGGGGGGTTTATACAACACATTATCTAGTATCCAGCTACTGGTGATTTACTGCTGTGCACTGAAATGCAGTTGAAGTACAAGATGGATAGTAATATTATATTGTGGTATATATCCTGTTCACATCAGACCTTTGTAATAAAAGCCGAACAGCAATCTACAGAACCTGTCTTAAATCTGCCATCTAAGATACTGATTGTAAAATAAAATGATCAAAGTGCAGGTTATCTCTATGCTGCCTTCCCCCAAGAGAGTGGTATGCAAAGAACTTCCTACTTTTTATTTATTTACATTCAGTCAACAGAAACATAAATTAAATTAAAAACCCCAGTGTTATGTGAACTGAATGAAGCACACCTAATATGTTGCTAAGTAGATTTTTTTTTTCGATATTACACACTACAGCCTATATTGTACTTTTATCCAGTGTACCTTTTACCACTTACAACAAAATATGCTGATAAAAATAATAGACTAAAATGAATTTTCCAAACCGGCATTTTCACATGCTACAATCCTGCTGAGAATAAACAGTTTTTAGTGAGTCTTCTTATTTGATACATGAAATCAAGCGTTTCTGCAAACTGGTTTCATTTTAAATCATTTCTTCAGGATGCAGTGGAAATAGACCAACACAAATAAGTCAACATTGTATAGAAAACTCACTAATGAATGCTAAGCAAAAACTTTTTGACTTATTAGGCAAATAATTTTAAGAACATGAAGGGTGAAACGTCCTTGCAAAAAGGGATATCCTTGTGTGTTGTGGGAGATAGAGGAGAAAAATGTATAAGGTCTAGAGTAAATCATAATCTCATCTAATCATGAGTACATACATAGACTCAAGTTAAAGTGAAGGTCAAAGGAATCTTTTGAAGGGAAAAGAAATCTCCATGCTTTGTTCACATTTCTGTTATACCCAGGCATCAGCCACTCGCTTCTTGGTATTTCTGTGACTCCTGACATAAACTCCTACTGTAAAACTCATCTCAATGAATTATAATAATGTGTTTACTTGTTGTGTCCCTGACCAGACTGTAAACTCCTTGAGAAGAGAAACTGTCTATTCATCTTGTGTCCCCAGCTCCTAACTCAGTACTTAGCCCTGAATATGTGCTCCATAAATGCTTGGTGCATTTAAGTTGATTGATAGCATGTGACTTTAAAGGAAGAGCGAGGAATGTGGAAGTGGGAAGGGACAATGCCGTCACACTCGATCGATCTTGTGGCAAAGGGAGCTGGTTATAGTCACATGCCACACATGGAGATGTTTAGGATTAGCTATTGAACCATCTCCTTCTCCTAGTTGGGCCAGTCATTTCCTTTTTCCTCCTTCCCTTCCATCGTTCAACAAATCTCTACTGAGTGCCAGCTACATGCTAGGCAATCACCAGCTACTGCAGTAGCCTGATTCCATGAAGCATGGGATCACTATAATTTGTCTTGATTTCATTTTAGAAATGCCAACAAAGTGTCAGAGTTGGGCTTCAAGTTCAAATTCGAGCTAAACCATGGAAAATTTTTATTTTACCATTTAAATTTATCTTGCCATTAACCAAGTAGCTTCATTCTCCTTAAGATTCAAGGGTTTACTCTAGTATGCATTTAACTATATAACCAGATTTTCTTAAGATCTTGCATTAATTCTCCAACTTTGCCAGTAATATGCTAAGTGCCACTTATAATTATCCTCAAGTGGGCCTCATTGTTCCTAAGAGTTTCAGAGCAGACAGGAAGACTGGAGACCCTTCCACAGGGTACTTACTTATCTTTTTCCATACTTGATTCTACGCTGAATGTTTTGTTTTCCTTCAACAAACAACAATTACTTCTAAAACTGTAAAGAGAATGCGGGAACAAACTTGGGCTATCTTGCATTCTCAGCCTTAAAAAAATCAAGTTAAAATGACCACTAAACGTGGTTTATAGAAACATTTCTTTGTCTTTTCAATCAATGTCAGAAAATTCCAATGTGTTTTTAAAAAAATGCAAACTATTTACCCTGTCCACTAAAATGAAGATAAGTAGGCAGATGTCTGAAAGCTATATAAAGCCTTTGATTTCTTTCTTTCCCATTACCATGTAATTTCTGGATGGGGGGAGGTCATTCGGTAAAATGTGAGTCTAGAAAATGATACTACAGTTTTGCATAAGTTGTGAATAAAGGGCTTTTTTTTTTTTTCCTTGCCATTTTCCCTTATTAAACTGACAAAAGCATCTGTTTAAAATTCTGTGAAAAGCAAGTTTGTTTGCTTATAGGTCAAAGAAGAGAAACAGTGAAATTACCCATAAAAGAGACCCATTTGTGCTATCCACACTGCTGCCGGGACAGTATTATTCCTTTCAGTGGCCTTTCTGGTTATGAATGGTATAACTGACAGTGGTGTCAGCATTTACCTTAAAAAGATGAATTTGTAATTGAGCAGTTCTCACCATCAAAATAGGTGATGGCCTTAGTGCCAGTTCAATCAGCACTTTAAAATTCAATCTTAAATTTCCCCTCTCATTAATTCTATCCTATTTTGTCCTTTGTAGTTTCTTTTTTTTTTTTTTTTAACTTTACTTTTCTACATCTAAATACGAAGTGTAAGTATTGTTATAATTTCTAGACGGTATCACGTTGTCTTTTTGGCCTATGCTTAACCACACACTACACTCCATAAATCTTTCTTCATAAATCAATGCTTCCCTTTCCATTAATCATTTTTGTTATTTATTTCCGGGTTTCCCTCTAAGACTGTCAACATAATGTGTTTATTTAGGTACTCAAAATTGAAAACTTTTCTCGGAGTAATTTCAGCCACACTTGTGTGAAGAGCCACAACCTTCCTTCCCTTTGGTGTTTTAACACGGCCTCAAATAGCCCTGCTCTCCTTTTGCTGTTGATATTCACAATAAACTTGTCAACATTTCTCCCAGCCCTTCCTCGTTCTTGGATTGCTACTAGCAATCCCACTTCCCCGGATTCTCTTCTACAGTGAATGCTTCTGATATGATATTTGCCAGATATTTCTTTGCATCTTTCTGAGAGCAATCTCTTTTTTTTTTTTTTCTTTCCATCCCTTATTTCTGACTTGTTTGGTCTTTTTGAACCATAACACTGTTCACATCCTGGCAATTTATCAGCTCTTGTAACACCTACCAATTTAGTCCCCTCAGCCACTGTCATGGAATGAACACTGTCTGTTCGTTCCCTCGTTTTTACAAAAAAAAAAAAAAAAAAGATTTCTTTTTTATTTATTTATAACCCCCCCCCATTTGTGCTCGCTGTCTGCTCTCTGTATCCATTTGCTGTGTGCTTTCTGTGTCTGCTCATCTTCTCTTTAGGAGGCACTGGGAACTGAACCTGGAACCTCCCACGTGGGAAAGAGGAGCTCAATCAGTTGAGCCACTGCCGCTCCCTGCTTTCTTGTCTCTCTCATTGTGTTTCCTCTTTGTGTCTCCTTGTTGCATCATCTTGTTGCATCAGCTCTCCGCGCCAGCCCGTCTCACCAGCTCGATGTCTTGCTCTTCTTCTCCAGGAAGCACCAGGAACTGAACCCGGGACCTCCCATGTGGCTTGAGCCACATCCGTTTCCCTGTTCATTCCCTCTTTCGGATTATTAATAAATAAAATATAAGCCATGGTGGTGTGCCAAGAGATGGGCTCTCAGACCGCACACGATGCCTCTGTTTTACTTTTATAAATAGCCTTTCAGCCCCAGTTGGTCTGCAGGACTGCAGTATTGTGAAGGCTACATGAAACAAGTGCATCCAGGAAAGCTGTACAGCATGCCAGATTCAATGTTTTGCTTCAGTATGAAACAGTGCAGGTGTCCCAATCCCATCACCAGCCCACCTCTCCTCCACAGGTAAACCTAGGTAAAATCTGACGTTGCTTCATGGGAGGCTTTGGTGCCGGGGTTACTGTCATTCTATAGTTTAGCTTAGTTTAGTTGGTAGTTTGTTTGGGTTTCCTCCAGAGGATTTTATTACTTGATGCGGTACATTTTGGTTGCATCAAATGCACATCCAGGGGAGCTCAAAAATATGTAGATCTAGGCACACATTCCAAAATGCTTCTGGGGGTCCCCTGGTCCCTGGGATTCAGGGTCTCCTTCAATTGACTGCTCTGTTGAGTAGGAAAGCCTCCTGAACAACTGCTGGGAGGAGGGGAAGCTTTACCCCTGTGGCTGTTCTGAACCTTTCGCCTGCCAGTCCCCCTCATAGAGTTTGCCTTAACACCTTTTAACTTGCTGACTTTATCTTCACGCCATCATAAAAACTGGGCCACTTTGCAGAGGAAGAAAGCTTTGTAGCAGGATGGTGACCCTGATCCCCCCTCCAGGAGACATTATCCACACTTATTTTCTGCCATGGGTTCCCCCATCACCAGCACAGAGAAAATGCTGCTCCCACATTTAGGCAATCCAGAGGGGTCCTGGCCATTTAGCTGTTAAGGCTACAACCCAGATTAGGTTAGGATTGAATGAGATAACTGATATAAAACATATGATACAAATATAATACTTTTAAAGTAAAGAGAAAAGATACAGCTATTTATCCCAATTTTCCTTTTTTTTTTTTTTTTTTTTTTTAGCAATTTCTGTTCTGTGGACAAGAATTTTGTTCTTTCCAGTTTCTATTGAAATTCTGCTCCCTCCTACTAATCTTTCCTTGAACGAGAAGAAAGAAATGATAGCAATTCTTCAGTATATACTCTAGAAATCTATTTGAAGGTTTCTTGACAGAATCCCTAACACTTAAATATTTTGTGACTATTTAAATGTCATCGGATTTGGGCATTTCACTTATACTTTCTGCCATTGAGTCCTTCCCTCTCTTTCTTGCCATTCTTGTACATCTTTTTAGTTATTTCTAGGCCATGTTCCAAGCTACTAGGCAATCTCACCTACCAGGAACTCAGACAAGAACCAGGAACTAATCACATTAAGAGCTCTGAGCCACTGGAGTAGGTACTTAAAAATCCATCCATTAAAATGCATGTATGCTATTCAAAGGTGAGGCCTATTTACACTTGGCACACAATTCTAAAAAAAATGTTGTTAGTTGTTTTCTAAATCTAGCATATTAGGGCAGTGAATTAGAAATGGTGCAAAGAGCCCCTTCTTCCAGGTCAGCATTCTAAGAGATGTCAACAGTCATCTCCAGAGGAATCTGGAAAAACAAAATTACTAAAAAATACAGCAGAGTAAAGCCACTAAATTGAGGATAAACAGCCCTATGCACCTCAAGTAACCCTGAAGATACTACTGCAACATTCATTGGCTAGTTAGTAATTGAGGTTCACAATGATGATATGTCCATTGGATTCATACTGTTTCCTGGTGAAGTAGGGAAGTATGTAAAACATTTTAGATGGATTTTTATCTAAAATTATTTTTAATATTTTTTTTTGTAACCTGAAATAGTCAAACCTTAGTTGTTGTTTTTTTAAAAAGGCTCTCTAGGACAACATGATCTGCAAAAGATAGCCAAGTTTTTCTATAAATGACAATGAATTCCGCATGTCCTCCCTGGCATATTTACAGCAATGCCTGTCCTTTTTAAAATGTAAATTCCTTGCTAGCAGGGACTAGCTTTGTTCAACTTGCTTTGGATATAGAATGGTTATCTGAGCACACAGAATAAGAGTTTAGAATCCTAGACTTTTAGAGCGAATGAAACCCCAGAGACCATTCTAATCCAATCCATTTATTTTACAGAAGTATTAACTATATACAGTAAAACTTTCTTAATATGACTTTTCCCCAAAATCGTACAAAAATGTCTACAGCAAAAAGTCTCCTTCCCAAACATAATCCCTGTTGCCCCAGGACCTCTCTCCTAAAACAGCCACAGTTACCAGTTTGTTTTGTGAGAACAGTCTATGTAAATACAAGTACAGACTTAGGGTTTTATAAAATACAAATAATTGCATAAAATAAAGACTACTTTACAATTGTAAATAAACTGTATATATGTAGTTTATATAAAAATTGCTTTTCTATATAAATAAAATATAAACAATAAAAATGTTCTTTCATGAATTCTAACAAATGTACCACACTAATGCAAGGTGTTAATAATAGGGTAGTATATGGGATCTCTGTATTTTATGCATGATTTTTCTGAAAATCTACAACTTTTTCTAATAAAAAAAATAAAGACTGCTTTGCAACTTTTTTTTTTACATTTAAAATACTTATACTTTTTAAAAAGTATGAATTTCAGGAAGCAGATGTGGCTCAAGTGGTTGGGCATCCGTCTACCATATGGAAGGACTATGGAAGGACCCAAGTTCAAGTTCAATCCCCGGGACCTCCTGGTAAAAAAAAAAAAAAAAAAAAAAAAAAAAGGGCGAGCAGGCAAACCTGGCCCGTGTGGCTAGCCACAAGCCCGCACAGATGTGCGGCAAGCCAGGCCCGCCAAGCCATGCAGCAAGATGATGATGCAACAAAAGAGAGACGCAGGAGAGACACGCCAGAAACGAGAAACTGAGGTGGCACAAGTGACAGGGGGCCTCTCTCCCACTTTGGAGGTCCCTAGGATCCAATTCTGGTAAAGCCTGGAGAAGAAAAATGAGAAGAGAAGGCAAGAAACAGACACAGAAGATCACCCAGTGAATGGCCACAGAAGCAAGTGGGGGAAGGTGTACTCAGAGAACTATACACCAAAACGAAAAAAAAAAAGCATCAATTTCTGTTACCTGTGAAAGTTATAATATACAATTGATGCTAGAATTAAGTTCTCTTATGTCATCTAAAGTTTATTCCTAAGTCATTAGTAAACACACAGTGTACTGCTAAAGATTCACTGCAGGTTAGGCAAGCACCTCCTTTCAATTTTAGTGGTGGAATAAGCTCCAGAAGGAAGTGAAGGATATGTGAAAGTCAAATCTTCTGCCTGTAAGAATACCCAGCAACACATGGTCCTTCAACACATTAAGGTGAAGGATGTGGAGCCGAGGAGGTCAAAGTTGTGTTCTTGATATTCTTATTTTTTAAGGGTATTATAACCTTTTAAGGGTATAATATAGTGTCAAAACTAATGATGAGAGCCCAAGATCCATTTAATATGGTGTTTTCCAAACTACTGGTCACAACTAAGTGGGTCCTAAAATCAATTTAGTGGATGACAATCAGCATTTTTAAAATGAAATAACGTAAAGTAGAAAGCACGAGGATCGGGAAGCAGATGTGGGTCAATCGATAGGGCTCCCTTTTACCATATGGGAGGCCCCGGGTTCAATTCCCTGGGTCTTCTGGTGAAGGCAAGCCAGCCCGCGCGGCACAGTGAGCTGACAAAGTAAGACGACCCAACAAAGGGAGACAAGCAGACACAGAAAAATGCACAGCAAATGGACACAGCGAGCACAAGCAGCAAGGGGGGATAAATAAATAGATAAATAAAATCTTTAAAAAGAAAGAAAAGAAAGCACCAGGATGCATTACAATTAGTAAAGGTAAAAATTGTTTCATAACAATCCATTGTGTGTGCTGCGTTGTGACGTGAAAGGAACTTTTTGCTGAGGATCACAGTGACAAAAGTTGAAAGTCACTGGTCTCATCTATCCTCTGACTTCTAATGAGCTGTAACTCTAAATTTTCTCAGAGAAATAGGCATCTGTGCATTCCTTGCTGCCTTTGACCACGCCTCTCCCAAAGAACCATCCTCACTTGTGCTCCTTATTTGAAGTGCGATATCACTTTCTCTTTTCATCAAGATTATTGGGGGACAGGATGAATTCCAAACTTATTCTCTTTACAACATAATGTTAACCAGCTGAGTAATTGATTAAAAACTAGTTGAAATCCATCTTAATCACAACCCATCATTATAGTTTCAATTATAGGAGCACGTGATAATAGGGAAAACTTGGTACATCTAGGAACTTAATTCACATTCTTTGACCTAGTTTGTTTTCCCTACAGAATCAGTAAGACAGAATCCTGCTGACCCATCCACAAACCTTGAGGCCGTCCGAAGAACTGACACTCTCAGTTTGTTTAAATCAAAAGGTGCAGTAGGAGACTAGAGCAGATACTCGCACACCAATGTTCATAAGTGGCATTATTCACAATTGGCAAAAGGTGGAAGCAACTGGAGTGTCCATTAACCAATGAATGGATAAACAAAATGTGGTATATACATACGATGGAATATTATTCAGCTGTAAAAAGGAATGAAGTCTTCATACATGCAACAACATGGATGAACCTTGAGGACATTATGCTGAGTGAAATATGCCAGACACAAAAGGACAAATATCATATGAGCTCACTGATATGAACTAATTATAATAAGCAAACCCTTGGAGTTAGAATTTAGAATATAGGTTACCAGGGAATAGATCCCGGCTAGAGAATGGGGAGCCAATGTTTAATTTGTGCAGAATTTCTATTTAGGTTGATTGTAAAGGTTTGGAAATGAATAGTAGTGATGGTAGCACATAATTGTGAGTGTAATTAACAGCACTGAAATATGTTTATAAATGTGGTTGAAAGGGGAAGTTTTGGGTGTTATATGTTCCTAGAATGAAAGTTAGATGATAAAATAGGGGACTGTATAACACAGTGAACCCTGTTGTGAATGATGGACTGGAGTTTATAGTACAAGTATAAGAATGTTCTTTCATGAATTATAACAAATGTATGACACTATTACAAGGTGTTAATTATAGGGTGATATATGGGAAGAAATACATCTAATGTAAACTATGGACTATACATATTTTAATATTCTTTCATCAGTTGTATCAAAGGTACTATACTAATGCAAAGTGTCAACAATAGACAATATATGGAAATGATGTGTTTTTTACATAAGTTTTCTGGAAACCTACAACTTCTCCAATTAAAAAAATAACAATAATTTTTTTAAAAACATGGTATGATTCCATTTATATAAAATGTAAACAGAAATAAATCTATAGCGACAGAATTAGATTAATGGTTATGTAGGGCTGGGGAAGGATAGAGGGATTGAGAGGTGACTGCTAAGGGGTATGGGGTTTTTCTTTTTGGTGTAATGAAAATTTCTAAAATTGATTGTGATAAAGGCACAAATCTGTGAATATACTAAAAGCCATCAATTGTACACTTTGGATGGATTACATGGTATGTGACTATATCTCAATACAACTGCTTTTAATAATAAGCAAAAGGAGTAGTAGGATTGTCCTTAAAGGCTTAATGAAGAATACATTTCTCTTCCCAATGGAGTTGAATACAGAAATAGTAAAGGGGCAGAAGACGGGTTGTCCAAAACCTCCCGTATTTTACTGGATTCTTTTATTCACATAAGGAGGCAATGAAGTAGGATGGAAGAGTGTGGGTCTGGGTTTTAAGAAATATGTGTCTGGGGAGAGGATGTGGCTCAAGCAGTTGAGTGCCTGCTTCCCACATGGGAGGTCCCAGTTTCAGGCCCCCGGTGCCTCCTAAACAAAAACAGAGTAACAAGCAAACAAATGAAGAAACCAACTCAGGGGAGCCGATGTGGCTCAGTAATTGAGCGCTGGCTTCCCTCATACAAGGTCCCAGGTTCAATCCCTGGCCCCGGTACCTCAAAATATATATGTGTGTGTGTGTGTGTGTGTGTGTCTGGGTTGAACCTGAGCTTGGCTGCAACTTCAGAAAGTCTTTGAATGGCTCTGGGCCTTGATGTCTTCATTTCTAAAATGAAGGGTTGTGCCACAACAGTTTAGCCTCAAACAATCATCATAGCTGCCCTTACATGGCACTTATTATGTCATAAGCTCTGTTTAAAGCACTTTACATAATTGCTGATTTAATCTTCACAGCAACACTAATAGGCAGGACAGTTTTCCCTTATTTTACAGATGGATGTACTGAATAGTAGAGAGATTAAGTAACTTGCCCAGAGATACACATTTATAAGGGGGTGGGACTGGGATTTGAACCCAGGCAGTGGCTCCAGGTGCTGTCCTCTTAGCATCATGCAATACTGCCTCAGCAAAGACCCTTTTCATCACTTATCCTATCCCCAACTACTGTCTAAAGTCCATGATACTAAAGCTATTTTCTACTAAATAAACTGCACTGACTAAATAGGATTTAATTCATGTTCCATATTTATTCATCAGAGATCTATCAAATGGTAAACCAGGTTTTCTGATCAGCATAAAATGAGTTACTACACACATTGATATAATTCCTGCCCCCAAGCAAATGTAATGTTTTGGCTAACTTAATGAAGTTACAGGAAGTATGATTTCTGTTAGCTCAGGGATCCCACTTATCAGCTGGGGACCTACTTGTGTCTGCAACATCAGATTTCCCCTTCCATAAATGGTGAGATAAAGTAACCATTTCACTTACCTTTCCAGAATCCCCACAGCTTATTTACCCCTGTGTATATGCATTATATATTTCTGCATTCATTGTTTTAGTCCCTCTAACAGTGGTCCTCATGAGCAGGGAGGATACCACCACCCTGGAGGGTGAGGGCTGGTTGCTGGAGAATGGCAGAGGTGAGGACAAGACATGGTACCCCATTCCTACCACTGACCCCCAGCTCCACATGGCTTCACCAGTAGAACCTCCCCTCCTACTGGTCTCTTGTGAGGTCCAAGCAATGCCTTCATGTACTCTTTCTTAAGGTTTCCAGCCTCCCCTTTTGTTTTGTGCTGCTTCTGCACATATAGCAAGACACCATTTGGGAAAAACACTGCCTTTGTACAAGGATGGTGCCCATTCCTCATAGAGCTGGAGGATACTTCAGTGCTCAGGCCAAAGCTCACCAATCCACTAGGGTTCCAGAGATCTCCTTAGATCCTCCAGTTGTCCTGGGAGTGCTCAGGGAGAGATCTTCACATTGTCAAGTGACGTTCTTGACCCAGATTTATTCACTCTTTAAAAAATATTTCTCAAAAAAGTCCATAATAAAATATCACTTCACACCCACTAGGAAAGCTAAAACTAAATAAAAAAAAAAAAAAAAAAGACAGATAATAAGTGTTGGTGAAGATATGGAGAAACTGGAATCTTCATGCATTGTTGGTGGGAATGTAAAATGGGGCAGCCACTGTGGAAAACAGTCTGGCAATTTCTCAGAAAGTTAAACATAAAGTTGTCATGTAATCCGGCAATTCCATTCCTAAGTATATACCTAAGAGAATTGAAAACACATGTCCACTCAAAAACCTGCACACAAATGCTCATACCCAGGATCCCATACATGTGAAGTAGGCGCTCTATCACTAAGCTACACCTGCTCCCCTATAGCAGCATTCTTCACAACACCCAAAACGCCCATCAACTGATGAATGGATAAACAAAATGCTATATATCCATACAATGGAATGTCATTCAGCCATAAAAAGGAATGAAGTGCTGATACAATGTCAGGATGGATGAACCTTGAAAACATTACACTAAGTTAAAGAAACCAGACACACAAAAAACACATATCATGGGTGTCCATTTACATGGAATGTCCAGAATGGGAAAATCCATACAGACAGAAAGTAGATTAGTTGTTGCCAGGGAGTGGGGGGCGGGGGGAGGGAATGGGGAACCACTGCTAATGGATATGGAGTTTCTTTTGGGGGTGATGAAATGTTCTGAAATTAGATCGTGGTGATGGTTGCTCAATTCTATGACCACTGAATTGTTCACTTCATAAAGGTGAACTTTATGGTATATCAATCATATGTCAATTATATCTCAATAAAGCTGTTATTAGAAAATAGAAAATAGGTATTAAAGTCCTACCTTGTGGAAGACACTTTTCTAGGTGTTGAGGGGATTCAGCAGTGAACAAAGTAGACAGAGTACTTGATCTCATGGAATTTGCAAATCTAGTAAATAAGTAAACTGAGAGTGAACTTCATGCTCCTGCAGACTGAACCATGGACCAGAGCGAGCCTGGGGTCCAAGGCAAGGTTTGCTCCCACTCACGTGGACTCCTGGCAAGCAAGTGTTCTCTTCCAGAGCAGCTCCTGGATGCTCAAAGGGCCCCTCACAGGCTTCTCTCAGGGCCACACACACAGCAGCCCCTTGGCCAAGGCCCCGATCCTGGAATTCACTCCTGGCTCAAGACTCAAAGCATCAAGAGCTTCCCACTGACCCCCTCCTTCTACTTTCCTCCCAGCCTCCCTGGCTTTCTTCCCTCAACTCACTTTTACCCTTATTTATTCATTTAACAAAATATTTAGCAAATATTTACCAAGGACTGTATTCATTAGAACGCTCTGGGCGAAAAGATATGAAACGCTGACTGAAAATGGTTTAAACAATAAGGAACATTTTTTATTCCTGTAGCAGGATGGCCAAACTCCAGGCACAGGGCTCTGGCTCTGTTTCTCTGACATTCATTGGTTCTGCCCTCATCAGTGTATTGTCCTCAGGCAGCAGCTGGGGCAACCAGCAACAACTGGGGCACATGTTTTCTTGGTTAACTCTAGCAAGAAATAGAGGAGAAGGAGCAAAAAAAAAAAAAAGACCTCTCTTCTAACCATGAAATAAAAATGCATCTTTTTAGTACCCACAGTTGGTCTAAACTTGTATTCCTGGACCAGTCACGGGCAAGGAGATGGGGATTTCCATGGTTGACTTAGACTAAGTCCTGGAGCTGGAGATGGGTCAGTTTCCCCTGAATCACGTGGGCTACATATGAAGGAGGAAAGTGTTCTATTTATTATTGACCATTTAACTATTTCCTAAAGCTCAGTCCAGGTACTAAGTGCTTTTCTGTGTACATGGGATAGTAAACTTTTTATTTGCTGAGAGACTGTTTTTTTACCCTTAAAACTGCCTCAAAACCTCCCGAAAGAACCATGTGCTATTTTTCTGAGTGGTGGCATTTCAAAGCCTATTATATCTGGGTGGGGTGATATTTGAGAGAAAGTACATGAAACCCCCAGTATCACCCCCTATAAGCAACCACTCATTTTGCTATCCTTGTGGCCTATACTGCACATATCCCACAAAATCCTCATGAGCCTAGGTGTGCCTCTGGGAAGAGTCATTTCACTTTTGTCCCCATCCTTGTGATGTGCTATAAAAAAAAATAGATGCCAAATTTTCTGCTAGAAAGTTCTGGCCTTCACTGCTAGAAAGGCTGAGTCCAGCATTGGTCAAATTATCCATCTATGTTTAGAAAGTTCTTTGGACTTCTTGGACATCCCTCGGAAATATTTTGGAAACCTGGTTGCAGATTATTCAAATGCCACTAGAAATACAAAACACATTTTAGATAAGTCATGCTGTAATTGAAACTCTTTTTACTTCTTAATTCCTACACAAAGGAGAATGTAGGAAGCCTTTAAAAAGTATAGAGCTATCCCATGGCTACAGACATACATGTCACAATTTCCCCACCTACCAAAAATGCAGCTTCAGATTAAACCGAAAATAAATGAGCATTAATTCTAAACTCCACATGTGTCCAATCAAAAATCATACTGTTGTCTGGCTTAAGTGCAAGACAAAGAGATTTGCCAACATAACAGGAAGGAGAAAGGCCAACAGGAATAGATCTGCAATTAATTGCTTAAATTTATAGGCATCAAATGCACAAATACTGGTCTCTTAGGAAAGAGTTTTTCAAAATAATACTGAAACCTAAATCCAACTATTACTGCTAATTATGTGAATTATGAATAGTACCTTATATTTCCATAGTGATTTATTATGTATAAAATTATTTACATGCATTATCTCATTTGGACATACAAAAGGGTGGAATGGAGTATTTCCATTTTATGGAAAAGGCAAGGTTTAAGGTTACCTCACATAACCAAAAGATAGCAAGTTCAGGATGAAACTCATCCCCGGTTTTGATTGACCCTAAGCTGTACCCAGCTCTCTGAATTTCATTCTCTAATGGAGAGCGTTCATATTCCAAAGTGTCCGGAAGAAAGGGTAAGCTCAAACCTGAATGTTGAATGACTAGATTAGAAGAATGGATAGGAAGAAGAAAAAAATGAGTGATCTGGAACAAGTTACAGTGACAATCAGGATCACAATTAAGGAAATCCCTGACTGCCTTGTTAGGAAGGAGAAGAGTTGCTAGTGTGAAATATCTTCAAGTATTTACAGAAAATTCAATGAAGGCAAAGTTGAGGAATTGGGGTCCTTGATTTTAAAAGTTTTCCTTTTCAAAATGTACGCTATAGGGGAGTGGATATGGCTCAACCAGTTGAGCCCCTGCCTCCCCGGTTCAGTTGCTGGTGCCTCCTAAAGAAGACAAACAAATAATGAGCATACATCAACCAAAACCAATGAATAGACAATAAAGAAAAGAAAAAAAAGAACGAGTAGGGAGCAGATATGGCTCAAGCAGTTGAGCTCCCACCTCCCACATGGGAGTTCCCAGGTTCAGTTCCTGGTGCCTCCTAAAAGAAAATACAAACAGACAATGAGCACACAACTAGTAAACACAAAGAGCAGACAACAAGCAAAAACAACGAGCAAAAAAAAAAACAAAAACAATGAGCGAAAACAACAAGCAAACAGACAAAGGACCCATCTTGCGGGGGGATGCTGTACATTATAAACCTTGATTATTGTTGTCATCTAAAAAGATCCTTAATGTCTCTACTATTTTTATTAATAGTTACTGTCTGTTAAGTGCTTACCACCACTGGGCTAGGTAGGTGCTTTGTATACATTACATTACCTGGTTTAACCCTCATGGTTACCCTGTAAGTGGGAATTAGTAACTGCATTTTGTAGTAAGGAAGCTGTAGCATGAAGGATTAAGTATCTTCTCTCAGCTCATGCAGGAGAAAGAGTCATTGGGATTAGGATGAAACATTATCATAACTCTAAGTCTTTTGGCTGGGCCATTCTCTCTTTTTGGGAGACCAGCTCCTAATAAACTTTTTCTAAAGAGCAGATACAAAAATTTTGTTTCTTAGTGGCAATAGCATTGACCACTATTCTTAGAAATATCTGAAATTTATTTAGCAGCACTCAAACCTCAATTGCACCTACTAAATAAAAGCAGAAAGGCAGAGTCACAAAAAGCCACACTTGGGCAATTTAATCTTCTGTTTATCCATTTTAGTCGAACAGATATGTGTGGGTTTAGTCCACATTCCTGGGATGGATGCTGAAAGTTTTCAAGGTACTTGGGATTTTACGTCTCCAGAATACCAAGTGTTGCAAATATTTTATTATAAATGCAAGCACCTTCCTTATAATCGATGGTGCATTTATTTTTCCCGATGTGTAAAATTTAGAACACCAAGGAAATTTTTAGTGTTAAATTCCTTGTATGGGTACATTTTTTAAGGCTATTGTTTGTAGCCCCCTAAAATGGACACAAAATGGTCAACAAGAGTAATTTTGGTGTAGGAGGGAATTAACATTGTTCAAGGAAATTGCTAAGGCCAACCCAAAGAGTCTGAAATATTGCCCAAGACTGAGCATAAAAGTATTCCAGGTGTTTTACAGCCACACACACACAAAAAAAAACAGACAGAGGTGCAGAGCCCTGCCCTCCAGAAGTTTAAATCATAATGAAAATGGAAAAGGAAAGCAGATCCAGCCATATGTTGAGTAGATCATTTGCCAGGCTCAAGCAGACTGGGTGGCTTCGGGAAGACAAACAGCCTACTGTGAACATTTTGAAACTCCAGATTCCTTGAGAGGTAAATGCCGCCCACCCCCTGTAGCCTGGTTAGTGACCTCAGGAGCAGATGGCTGACTTACCTTTTTTATTTCACTCTTGCCATTAACCTAAGAGAGGAGAATTCTCCATTTCCAAACCAGATGTGCATGACTGTTTAACTCCAGGAAAATACACAAAGAAATAGCTGGTGACTTTCTCGTGTCCAGGCAATGTTATAGAGATGAGTTCAGGGGTTTCTTTTTTGCATCTAAAACGATGTGACTTTCTTTCCATTACAAAACATTAAGGATTCCTAACTTTGCTAAGGGAGAGAAGATTGAAGAATACATTCTCCCATGGAAAATTTTGCCAAAACATTTTCCTCCCTAATTCACCAATCCCTCTTATTGCTAGAAAGTGTTTGTGAGTTGGGGCCAACTCAAACTGTGATGCTTTTTCCTTATGAATATAATCTGCCTCCAGTAATTTACACAGGCTTTCCTTCAAAGGAAGATGAATAATAAATTTAATTAGCTCGGTGCTTTTCTTGAAATGTATCTGAAAGCAGATGAAAGATCTCCATAATCAAACTACCACCCACGCTTGAATTTTACACTATTTTCTCCAAAGGGAAATGTACTGGTTTATAACTGTAATTGCTTATAAATACATTCAGTTATTTTTATCTTGTTTTCTAAGCTGGATGTGGCTTTTACCTATATATAAAGTAGAGAAAAAGAGTTGCCTTTGCAAGGGAAAATTTATAATGTAATTCTTTGCTGATGTGCCCTACTAATTGTATGGAATAAAGTCATTTATGTACTAATAATACTGAAAAGGGCTTCCACTAGCCCGATGCATAGAACATTTTAAATTTTTGCTTCAACTTAAAGATTTTAATGTGTAATCCTTTGGAAATAATGGCTATTTCCTCTGTCTGGAAACTTTTTAAAAAAAAAGATGGTTGGAGTTCAGCATCCCACCATTTAGAAGGTCATACTATACACAGACTTTCAAATACACGCTATCATAATAAAAATATTATCGTCATCAATTTCACCTACTGTTTAGATTCTCTGGCCTCCCCTCACAGAACTTAATTAAGATTATTATTCATGCATGCAGCATTTACTGAACAGCTACTATTGCCAGGTAACAGGGATACAAAATGGAGTAAGACACAATCCTTCCCCTAGGAAATCTGTTGGGCAGGTCTGCAGGCTGGAGACTCAGATAGGAGTTTTATGCTGTGGTCTTGGGGCAGAATTTCTTTTTTTTTTTTGGGGGGGGGGGGGAAACCTCAGTTTTTGTTCTTAAGGATTTCAACTGATTGCATGGGCCCACCCAGACTATCAAAGCTAATTTCCTTTGCTTAAAGTCGGCAGATGGGAGATGTTAACCATATCTACAAAATACCTTCACAGTGACACCTAGATTACTATTTGATTCAATAAATTAGCCTAGCCAAGGTGACACAAAAAACCAACCCGTCATAGGGAGTAACACTGAAGAGAAGTCCTGCAGGTAAAGCAGAAATTCAACGATTGGAAGATGGAAAGGGAGGCATGACTAGAGATAAGATGCTTTGGGACTGCTGTGTTTGCTGAAAAGAGGTGTTTAGTAACACCACAGCTGATGTATTTTTTTAAAAATACAACTGTCAGTCTACGCTGCTACTCAAGTTGTTGACTATGTCTTCAATATTCTAAAGAGACTTTAATAATACAAGGCTACGTATAAAATGTGTTATCAGTCAAAAGGCAGTGCAGAATAATTCCAAATGATAAGCATTTAATTCAACCCACGTAAGTGGGCCGTTAGTTTGTATGCATGTATATGTGTATTTAGCATCTATTATGTCCCAGGCTCTGTTCTAGATGTCAGACAGACAGAAGTAAAAGAGGCAGGTGAGATCCCTGTCCTCACGGGGAAGGGGCTACAAGAGGCTTGAGGAGGTAATGAGGCATTAAACATGACAAGTGGCATGTTTGCATTTTCTAGCACTCGCTTGCCCTCTAAACCCATTCTAATCATTATAAATGCAAAAAATGTTGTGTGCGTGATAGACATCATTTCTATAGTTTTCATTTTAAATATATTTCCCTATTTACCAGAGTCGTGTACACTGTAAACATGAATTTCAATATTAATCGTTTTCACAAGGAGAAGCAGTAAACTGACAATGTTCTAGAAACAAACCTCCTGGGTTCATATCTCATAGCCAAGTGGCCTTGGGCAAGCTAATTAATTTCTCTGTACCCCAATTTCCGCATCTGTAAATAATAATAAAACCTGCCTCATGAGGTTGCTGCAGGATTAAATGATTTAATGTAGTTAGAACAGGACTAAGCACATAACAAGCACTAATAAATACCACCTATCATTATTATTGAAATATTAACAAACCCATACAGGCATACCTTGTTTTACTGAGCTTCACTTTATTGTACTTCATAGATATTGTGGGGTTTTGTTTTGTTTTTTACAAACTGAAGGTTTGTGGCAACCCTTCGAGCAAGTTTATACGTGCTCTTTTTCCAACAGCATGGGCTTACTTGATGTCTCTGTGTCACATTTTGGTAATTCTCGCAATATTTCAAACTTTTTCATTATTATTATATCTGTTATGGTGATCTGGGATCAGCATTCTTTGATGCTACTATTGAAATTGTCTTGGGAAGCCGCAAACTTAATAAATGCCGGGTGTGTTCTGACTGCTCCACTAACCAGCTGTTTCTGCCTCTCTTCTTCTCTTTGGGCCTCCCTATTCCCTGATACACAACAATATTGAAATTCGACCAATTAATAAACCCTACAGTGACCTCTAAGTATTCAAGTGAAAGGAAGAGCCCCACGTCTCTCATTTTAAATCAAAAGCTAGAAATAATTCAGCATAGTGAGGAAGGCATGTCGAAAGCTAAGATAGGCTAAAACCTAGGCCTCTTATGCCAGTTAGCCAAGTTGTAAATGCAAAGGAAAAGTTCTTGAAGGAAATTAAAAATGCTACTCCAGTGAACACATGAGTTATAAGAAAGCAAAATTGCCTTATTGGTGATATGGAGAAAGTTTAATAATCTGGATAGAAGATCAAACCAGCCATAACATTCCCTTAAGCGAAAGCCTACTCCAGAGCAAGTTCCTACCTCTCTTCAATTCTGTGAAGGCTGAGAGAGGTGAGGAAGCTGCAGAAGGAAAGTTTGAAGCTAGGAGAGGTTGTCTCATGAGGTGAAGAAAAGCATCCATCTCCATGACATCAAAGTGCAAAGTGAAGCAGCAAGTTATCCAGAAGATCTACCTAAGATAATTGATGAAGGTGGCTATACAAAACAACAGATTTTCAGTATAAATGAAACAGCCTTCTATTGGAAGAAGATGCCATCTAGGATTTCCATACTTAGCAAAGAGAAATAAATGCCTGGCATCAAAGCTTCAAAGGACAGGGTGGCTCTCTTGTTAGTGGCTAATGCAGCTGGTGACTGTAAGTTGAAGCCAATGCCCATTTACCATCCCCAAAATCTTAGTGCTCTTAAGAATGATGCTAAATCTACTCTGCCTATGCTGTATAAATGGACAACAAAGCCTGGATGACAGTTTCTATGAACACTACAGCTTTTGGAATAAATGATTCCTTTCAAAATATCACTATTCACTGACAACGCACCTGGTCACCCAAGAGCTCTGATGGAGAGGTACAACCAAATTCACATTGTTTTTGTGTCTGCTAACATAACGTCCATTTGCAGCCTATGGATCAAGGAGTCATTTTGATTTTCAAGTCTTATTATTTAAGAAATATGTTTTGTAAGACTTTAGCTGCCATGGATAGTGATTCCTCTGATGGATCTAGGCAAAGTCAATTGAAAACCTTCTCAAAAGGATTCAACATTCTAGATTCCATTAAGAACATTCGTGATTCATGGGAGGAGGTCAAAATATCAACATGAACATGAATTTGGAAGTTGATTCCAACCCTCATGGATGACTTTGAGGGGTAAGACTTCAGTGGAGAAAGTAACAGCAGCTGTTGTGGAAATAGCAAGAGAACTGGAATTAGAAGCAGGGCCTGGAGAGTGACCGAAATGCTACAATCTCATGGTAAAACTTGAACAGATGAGGAGTTGCTTCTTAAAAATGAGCAAAGAAAATGGCTTCTTGAGATTGAATCTAACTCCTGGTGAAGATATTGTGAACAAAGGATTTTGAATATTACATCAACTTAGTTGATAAAGCGATAGCAGAGTTTGAGAGGATTGACTTCAATTTTGAAAGATGTTCTACTGTGGGTAAAATGCTATTAAACAGTATCGCATGCTACAGAGAAATCTTTCAGGAAGGAAGAGTCAATCAATGCAGAAAACTTCACTGTCATCTTATTTTAAGAAATTGCCACTGCCACCCCAACCTTCAGCAACCACCAACCTAATCAGTCAGCAGCCATCAACATTGAGGCAAGACCCTCTACTAGCAAAATAATATGACTCAATGAAGGCTCAGATTACATTTTTTAGCAATAAGGTATTTAATAAAGGCATATACATTGTTTTTCAGACATAATACTATTGCATACTTAACAAACTACAGTATAGTGTAAATATGTGCACTAAGCACTGGGAAAATCATGTGACTCACTTTATTGCAGTGATCTGGAACCAAACCCACAATATTTCTGAGGTATGCTTGAACATTAATGGCTAGGAGTGTTAGAAGTAAGTTCAAGTTTCATAAACATGTCATGGAAAATTATGCTATGGAGGATTTTCTCCTGATTCATGCTATGTACTATGAATGGCTATACAATTAAAAAATAAAAATGAGAAAAGAAAAACATCTCCCAGAAGTAGGAAACAGACATCTCAGTCCCAGCAGAGATCTGGAGGCCAGTTGACCCGGAGTTTGAGAGTTCTTCCCACACCGCTGCAACATCCCAGTCATCCTAGACAAACTGACTAAGATCATTCATCTTTATAGTAATAGGCAAAGCAAACTGTTTCTGAGCTTCTACGAACCCTGCAGCTTTTCAAATGGATTTTAAAAGTAACCTCTGCAATTAGCAATTGTTTCCCTGGTGATTTCAAAGCCACTTGATCCTCTTATAGCATTTTATTTCTGTACATTATTCATATGTACATTGAGAAGCCAGCATAACAAGGGGATTGCTCAATCAATCCCTTTAATCATCAGTTAAGTTTTCATTTAGTTTGGCAGCTGTTTTAGTTTCATAGATGCTAAAGCAAATAACATACAATGGGTTGGCTTAACAGGAATTTATTGGCTCATCTTTTCAGAGGCTGGAAGTCTTCCTTCCTCCCAGGGTTGGTATCTTCTGGCTTGATGGCTACCAAAGATGGTGCATGGCCATGTCTTCTCTCTGGCTATTCCCCGTGGCTTCTCTCTCCATCTGACTTTCCCTCTGCTCATCCAGTAATACGGATTAAAGCCCAGCCTGCTTCAGCTGGGCCACACCTTAACTGAAGTAACATCTTGAAAAGCTCTTATTTATAATAGGTCCAAACCACCAAATGCAGACCAGAACCATGTCCAAACTGGGGTACACAATTCAACACACCACACTAAATTTATCATTCAAGTCAATGATTACTGAGTTTTTTCTCCACCTGAGAGAGTTGGGAGGGCTTCACAAGATGATATTTGAGTTGGGTCTTGAGGAATAGGAACTTATCTTGTGGAAAGGTTTTAAGGGAGAAGGACAGAATAGGCAAATTCTGGAGGTAGAGGAAAGGTTGTGTGGAAGGTCTACAATGTTTAAGATCATGTTTCACCTACAAATGAACAACATTAACATAATCTGGCACTGTTCACTGGCTGCAGAAGTAGATAACCTTTCCTTCCCTCTTGCCATTGCCTCTCCCCCTCCCCAACCACAGACATATGCAAAAGGGTGCAGTCACATATATTCATAAGCGTGGCAGTTATGTTTTACAATTGAAAGAGGAGAGGCAGTATTTGGTAAGGAAGTGCAAAAGGTAGAGAAAAGAATGTAATAGAATCTAATAACTTTTAAACTAGTTTTGTGCCCACAGTAAAGAGAAGAGACTAAAGAAAAATCTGATGAATCTATTCAAGGAGTGACTGTGAGATTCTGGACACAAAGAAGATGGCCCAGAGACTTGGGTGACAAAGCATGGCAGAGGACTACAGCCACTCCTCCCTCCCCACTATTAAGAACTCAACACCAACTGGTGTCCAAGGGTTGAAAGCTTTGGGAGCTTCCAGTCACTCCAAATAAACAACACACCTAAGTAAAAAACAGGGTGCTTCCCATGTGGTCGTAGCTCCAGACCATCCCCTAACCCTTTCTTCCACTCAGACAGCATCTGCTAAGTTCCTCCTATACACACACTCAGACATGGAAGGACACACACCAAACTAAAAAGAGTAGTAAACTCTGGAGAGGAGAGTTGGTTGACTTTGAGGACAGTATTACTTTTGTTTTAATATAAATGTTTTTCTTAAAGAAGTAGATTTACTTAAAATCATGCAGAAAAATAAGCATTATTTTTTAATCCTTAGGTTTTTAATTGTTTAATTGTTTTTGAATGGTTTAAAATTTTTATAAGCATCAAGCTATCACTTGGGGAAAAATAAACAAAAGAAAGAAAATATTATGGATCTTCTCTGCAAGTAAGGATGCCATATCTTTAGTTTATTACTGCTGTGTTGCTAAAGGACAGATCAACAAAAGATAAATAGAAAGGGGTTATGAAGGAGACTCAATTTAAGGGAAGGGCAAAAACCTAACGAAAAGGCATGATTAGAATGTAACACGAACTATAGAGGTAGAGAAAAGCTGATCTTTCTTTTTTCCCTTAGGAAAAAGTTTCTGTAGACTGATAGACAAGAAAGAAAATATAAACAACTTTTAAAAGTAGAGGGGGAAGCAGATGTAGTTCAAGTGATTGGACTCCCATCTACCATATAGGAGGTCCAGGGTTCGATTCTCAGGGCCTCCTGGTGAAAAGCAAGCTAGCCTGTGCAGGAGTGCTGGCCCACATGGAGTGCTGGCCCACGCAGGAGAGCTGGCGCAGCAAGATGATGCAACAAAAAGAGACACAGAAGAGAGACAATGAGAGACACAGCACATCAGGGAGCTGAGGTGGCACAAGATATTGAGCACCTCTCTCCACTCCGGATGGTCCCAGGATCGGTTCCCAGTGCCCTCTAAAGAGAAGACAAGCAGACACAGAAGAACACACAGAGAGCAGACAGCAAGCGCAAAACAAGGAGGGGTGGGGGGAGAGAATAAATAAATAATCTTTTTTTTTTTTAAAGTATAGGGATGTCCTTGGTTTAAAAATCCGAGGATTAGATGACTTGGAGACAGCATTCAAAGGTCCTCATCAGCTCCATCCTCAGCAGCTTTGGGGCAGATTTGACCCAGGTCGACCTCCTCCCTGAACCACTCCTATCCTGGCTTCCTTGGGTTTGTGGTGCTCTCTTTCTCTGTCCTCTCCTGTGGCAGTTTGAATCGCCCCAGGGGTTTAATTAGCACTCATGCAGACAATTCCCAAATCGGTATCTCCAGAGGTAACCTCTCGGCTGGGTCACTGTCATCTCTAATTCCCTGCTAGCACCCAACCCCAATAGATCAAAAGCCCAACCTGTAAGTCCCCTCACTCTCCTGCTGCCGATTCTACTAATGAGACCGCCATTCCTCCCCACCAGCAACCATCTACTTCATTTGAGGTGCAAAATCTCTTTTCTTTCCTGGTCCCTTCCCCACTAACACAATCAGTTGCTCAAACCTGTAGACTCTCCCTTTTAAGTATCCTTCTCTTCGTCTCCATTTGAGCTGGGCCTCCATTTGAATGCTCCCTATAACCTCGCATCTTTATAACCACAGTAATCTCTCAGCCTTTCAACTCCTGGTTGGTTCCCTCTCCAATTCATTTCACACATAGCTGGAAATCTTCTGGAAGCAAATTCATTCATTCAACACAAATTTATTAAGCATCTGCTCCTGTGCCAGGATTTGTTCTGGGCCCAGGTGAGTCCAGAGAAAATCTCCTCTCCTGGAGATTACACTCTGGTGGGAGGCAACAGACAATAAACAAGTGACCACATAATAAATAAAACTTCAGAAGAAGACAAGTGCTGTGAACGAAAAATAGGCTGTGGTAACGTATTGGGGGGTAGCATTTATGACTTTGGATAGCATGGTCAAAAAAGACTTCTCTGAAGAAACGGCCCTGAGCTACGGCCTGACTGGGAAAGTGGGAGAGAAATACTCAGGGGCCAGTTCACGGGTGGGGTCTGGGTATGACTCTAAATGGGAAGGAAATCCACTGGAATATTTTAAGCAGTAGACAGGGCCAATCTAGTTTCTTAAATTACTCTAGCCACGAGGTGGAGAATAAAGTACAGGGGCCTGGGGCATGGCACAAGAAGGCAAGCAAAGAGAAACAGGAGCTATTGAAGTTTCCAAGTCAGAGGTGATGGTGGCTTGGTCCAGGGAAGTGACAACAGAAATGGTAAGTGGATTGGGATGTAGAGCCAAGAGTAATTTGCTGATGTATTTATTGGGTTATTTATTGTGCCTATTAGGCATCTGTGGTGGGGTTGATATTTTTAACGTTTTTTCATAAACTTTTTAATGTTTTAGCTTGAAAAATTCCAAGCATACACAATCTGAACATGGTTAAAAGGGGAAATTTTAGGTTGCATGTATGTTAGATATATGTTAGTAAAATAAAATAAAAAAATTTAAAGAAGAGAGAATAATATAATAGACTCTCATGTATCTATTGCCCATTGTGTTAGTCAGCCAAAGGGGTGCTGATACAAAATACCAGAAATCTGTTGGCTTTTATAAAGGGTGTTTATTTGGGGTAGAAGCTTACAGTTACCAGGCCATAAAGCATTAAGTTACTTCCCTCACCAACATCTGTTGCCACGTGTTGGAGCAAGATGGTTACAAGGGTTCAGGCTTCCTGGCATTCTCTCTTCCCGGGGCTTGTTTCTTTCTGGGCTCAGCTCCTCTGCTGAAGACTGTCAGATCAGAGGTAGACTGTCAGGCCAGCTGTAGACAGTCAGGTAAATGGCTCATCTCTCTTCCCGGGGATTATGCCATGTCTAATGGACCCTTCTTTCATTCCTCATGTATCTGGCTCTCTATGTGTTTACTTCCCAGGCTCCAGGATCAAAACTCCAAACTCCCTTCTCTGAAGTGTGGTTTTTCTGTGAGTCCCTACCCACTAAGGGGGTAGGGACTCAACGTCCTACTGATGTGGCCCAATCAAAGCCTCAATCATTATTTAATCAAGTAAAAGTGAAACCTCTAAATCCAATATAATCTAATATTCCCAAAGGAGCAGATCAGTTTACACACAGATCCAATATCTATTTTTGGAATTCATAAACAATATCAAACTCCCACATCGATCTTCAACAACTATCAACTTTTGGCCAGTCATGTTTCATCTCTATCCCCACACATACACTTGTGCCTACATAGCATCTCACTCCACAGTGATAGTGTATTTTAGACTAATTCCTAGATATCATAGCATTTTTTCCATAAACACTGTTATTTGTATCAAACAGATGAACACAACTTTTATAACATATCTACAATACCATTATCAAACCTAATAAAATTAACATTAATTTCTCTATAGCGTCTACTATCCAGCCGTTGTTCAAAAATTTCCAATTGCTTTATAAATGTCTTTTGACAATTGGTTTTTTTTGGAATAGGGATCTAAAGTCAACACATTGCATTGATTAATTGGTCTCTTACATCTCTAAGAACTGATAACTATTCCTTTTTCCCTACCCACCCTTTTTTTTTTACTTTATATTGTTGAAGAAGCCAAGTTATTTGGTTTGTAAAATTTCCCACATTTTGGACTGGCTGATTGAATTATTGCCCTGTCACTTAATGTGTTCTCCTATATCCTATGCCAAGATAGCTAGAGCTAGAGGCTTGATTAGATTCAGGTTATTATTATTTTTTTACCTGCCAGGTGATGCTATGTCTGTCTTATTGCATTATATCAGAAAGTACTTAATGTCTGATGGTCATTCTTTTTTTTTTTTTTTTTTTTTTTGATGTTAAGATTGGTAAGTATATTCAGGTGTTGTCAGACTGATCCATTTATTATAAAATTCTCCAATTTTTCACCCAATGACTCTAGCAGTCATTTATGATCATTGATAACTTAGATTCATTATAGGATATAAAATGGTGATTTTCTAATGCTATCGTTTTGTCAGCACTCATTAGTTGGATTAGTTGGAATTATTCCATTAAAATAATGTTGTCCATTAAAAATATTTGGTAACTCTGAAATAAAGTTCATACAAGAAGTAAGGAAAACTGTTTTCCTTATTTATTGTTTTCAGAATGCTGGTTTGGTGCCTAGCAGCTTTCAAAAGTAACCAATTGTTTTTTGTTTGTTTTTAAACATAGCTTTTTAATATTTTTTTAACTCGCTTTATCCATTATTCTTTTTGATGCTCAGATGATCCCACCTGTGACCAGCGGGAGTCCCTTCAAGTTAGCTCCTGAGTCCTTTTAATAAAACCCCAGTAGTCTCTTTGCTTTCTGGCATTTACTCTGTCCTATTGCACACATATAATGGTTTCAAAATAATAATACCAATGTTAAGACTATGATTGCTAAGTGCAGTTTAAGATTTCTTTGCAATCCTTTTTGTCCTTAGGATATATTTCACTAAAAATGTATTTTCAAATTACATGTGCTTTTAAAGTCTCATAAAGTAATCTTTTTCTATGTAGCACAAGTCCACAAATTTGAAATACATTTGTTTCATTTTTCTTCATTTTATTTCTAACTTTTAGGGATTGCACTATTTGTTGTTGTTGCTCTCTTTATTTTTATCTAATAGTTACATGATTTCAAGCTCCAACTATTAAAGTACATTCAGGGAAACCCAGTATCCATTTTTTTCTCCCTTACCTTGTTAATTCCCTCCTTGTTCCCCACCAGAACCATTTTCAGTAGTTTTTTGTTTATCCTTCCATTGTTTTATTAATATGTGCAAATTATATTAATATATTCATACCCTATCCCCTTCTTATATAAAAGGTAGCATACTATAGACCCTTGATTTTTTTTACTCAATATATAGAGATCATCTTCCTTCCTTTTAATCACTGCATGGTAGCCCATTGTGTGACTGTATGATCGTTTATTTCAACTACTCCCTTACTGATGGACATTCGGGTTGTTTTCTATTATGCTCTAATAAACAGGACTACCACAAATTTCCTTGTAAATACATCATTTTGTATTTTTCCTAGTGAGTCTTTGGGAAAGTTGCCTTTAAGTGGAATTGCTGAGTTAAAGCATAAATGCTTATATAATGCTGCTAGATATGGACAAGTTTCCTCCACCACAGAATATGGGAGTGCCTATTTCTCCACAGCCTTAGCCACAGAGTATAGGTGTTAAACTCTTGGATTTTTGTTGCTCTGATAGGTGATAGGTAGTATTTTAATGTAGTTTTAATTTTCTATTTCTATGAGTAAGGTTGAGCATGTTTTCATATCTTTAAGCACCATTTGCATTTTATTTTCTTATGAGCTACTGTACTTATCTCTCACAGAGCTTTGTTAGGTTATTTTTCTTCTCAATTGTAGAAATTTTTTTTATATATTGGAGGTATTAACCCTTTGTCTGTGATAGAAGTTGCAAATAATTCCCCAAATGTCACTTGTATTTTTATTTTGCTTTTATTGTTTTTTGCTTGTTTGTTTTACCATGGAGAATTTTTCAAAATGTAGCCAAGGTTTTCAATTTTTTCCTTTAATTTAGAGAAATTTCTCTCAGTCACATATTGTAAAGAAATTTATTCACCTTTCCTTCTAGTATTTGTATAATTTCACTTTTTACATTTAGATCTCACATCCATTTGGAATTTATACTAATATATGGTGTGAAGAATGAATCTATTTTTATCTTTTTCATATGATTATCGAGCTGTCCCAATATCACATATAAATCCCCCATATTTTCCCCAACCAATTTGAGATATTGCCTTTATCATGGTCTAAATTTCCAGATGCAATTGTTTATTTCTAAATTTTCTATTTGGCTCCATTAATTTGTCTGTTTATTTACTTGCCAACATAATTCTCTTCTAATTATAGAGACTTTGTAATATGTTTTAAGGTCTAGTACCCATCATTATTTTTCTTTTTTAGGATTTTCCAGGCTATTTCTGTTTAATTGCTTTTCCAAGTTAAATATATAATCAACTTGCTTAGCTTCAAGAAAAAAAATTGATATCATGTGTATTATTAGAATATATCTTTATAAAACTGAGACTTCTTATCCAAATTCATGCTATATCTTATTACTTGTTCATGTCTACTTTTGTATCTTTTAGGAGTGTATAAAACACTAAGAGTTTTCTGCATACGTTTTGGACGTTTCTTATTAGCTTTATGCCTAGGTACTTTTATTGTTTTTGTTGTTATCATAAAAGAGGTCTTTTTGTCTTCTAACAAGTTATTGGTTTTATATATGAAGGCTATTGTTATCTATATTTTTTTTTAATAAACTGCTACTTTACCAAATTATCTTACATGTTTTGGTAGTTTTTCCAAATTTTTTTTAGTTTTCCAATCTTTTTTTTTTTTTTTTTAGTGTTATAATAATATAATCTGTAAATAGAAATTATTTTACCTGTTCCTTTCTAATCCATATACCTCTCTTTAGTGGCACGGAATGATAATCTCAAAATGATTTTAAATAGTAATGGTGATACTGGCCATCTTTGCCTTGTTTCTGACTTTAACGAGTGTTACCCCATTAAGTAAGATGCTGGCTTTGGAGCTGAGATACATATGATTTGTGATTGCATTCTTTTTCCCAGTAAATCTGTCATTCTCTACCCATTGAGGCTGAGAAGATATTTCAGGACTATAGCAGAAATCAACTAGAATGGTTGCTTTTCAAACTGTAACGTGCATACAGATCACTAAGGCATCTTGTTGAGGTGCAGGTTCTGATTCAGCAGTTATGGGGGAAGAGGAAGACTGAGATACTGTGATGCTACAGCTCAAACTGGACATGTAGTCCCTGCACTCCACTGAGAAAGTATCCTGGAGCAGAGAACAGGGCATAGAAAAGCCCAAATGGTTCAAGAGAGAATCCAAGGAAAGAAGGGAATGCAAGGGCAGCTGCAGCTAACTCTAACTAGTGTGTTACAACAAGCAACTCACAGGCACAAAGGCCAAAGTCTCCTCAAAATAAGACCCTTTGGCAGAGACCAGACAGGCTTGAAGGACTTAAAAATAAGTTCTTTCTGATGTAGAATAAGAATTTATTGTTGTTCTTGGGTCTGGATTTAATAGATTAAATATATATATATATTACATGGACCTGAAGCAGAGCATTCATCATCCATCCGTCCATTTACCCTGAAAATGTTAATTGAGTACCGAGTACGTGCCCTGTGATAGGGACAAAATAAATAAGACCGAAGGAAACATTGGCTACTGGATGGTCACCCCCACTTGCTGATCAGTTCCTCACGGTACATTTCACCCCCGCCGGATGCACTCGACCACCTCGTCCGGACTGGGGTCTTCCTGCAAACTTTCAAAAACAAAATGCAGGAAACCTCTGTACCAATCTCACTTTTTCCATCCAAAGCCCCACGTTGGGCGCCAGTTGTCCCCGCCCGCAGGACGATCAACCTGGTGCTCCAGCTCCTATGAGGGAAGAATGGTATGGGACAAGAGACACGAAGAATGACAGCAAGACAGGATTCTGATCAAGCTGCAAAAGTTTATTGAAAAGGCAGAGTATATATATATATATATATATATAGTATATATATATATATATACTAAAGGAAGAGGGAGTGGCTACTAAGGACGGGTGGCGGTCTAGGATTGGTGGTTGCTGTTGCTAGGGTAAGTGGCGGATGTGACGGTTCGCGCCTTTTGGAGCGAGCCAAAGACATCCGGGAAGAAGGCTAGCTGTAGCTTAGGGTGTTGTTGTTTCAGCCCTGGCGGCCATGTTATATGTTACCGGTATCGCTGAAGGTGAACATGCTGCCATTATCGTTCCCAACAACCGAATGCCTGCCCTCATGGAGCTTCAATAACATCTATCTGCAGTGGTACTTTACACAGGGACATAGATCTAATTTTTTAAATGTCCACATATTTTTGATGCTCAATTCGAGTTGAGTCACTACTTTTCAGCATATATATCATTCGAGTATTTAACTTCCCAACTGTGGTGGGTCAAATTATGTACCCCAACAAGCACATGTTCTTAATCTTAATTCATGTTCCTGTGGGTGTGTGGTGTATAAATAGGACATTTTGATGATGTTTTTAGTTAAGTTGTGGCAACCGAAGCAGGTTGGGCCTTAATGAAGATTACTGGAGCCCTCATAAAGAGAACCAAGAAGTGAGCAGAAACTGGAAGAGCAGAAAGGAGGACTTTGCCATGTGACAGGGTGTAGAGACACAAGCCAAGGAACCCACAAGGGTTGCTGGCAGCCAGCACCAAAATGCTACACAGTCTTGGGAAGAAAGCAAGTTTTCCAATATGCTGCTTTGGGGCTTCTTCTAGCCTCAGAACTGTGAGCCAATCAATGCTTGTTATTTAAGCCAATTTATTGTGTAGTTACATAGCCACCTGGCAAATTAAGACACCAACTAAACATTTAAAACTACAAATAAAGTTATGAGTACATGTTAGAAGAATAACACACATTCTTTTTGAGTTCTACAAAATATTTCTAGAACATATGAAAACAATTGTTTTCTAAAAGACTTCTCAAATTAGTCATACTGTTTTGTGTGTGTGTGTGTGATATGTTCTAACTCAAAGGACAAAGCTTCCCAATCTTTTTTTTTAACAAATCAATTTTATTGATACATATTGATAAAGCATAAATCCATCCAAAGTGTACAATCAATGGTATTTGGTATAATCACACAGTGGTGCATTCATCATTTCAATCATTTTTAGAGCATTTTCATTATTCCAATAATAATAATAAACAAAAAACGAATAAGCAAACCTAATCACCTCTCAATCTCTCTATGCTTCCCTTGCTGTACATAGCTATTATTCTGCTTCTTTCTCTCAAGTATATTTGTATTTATATTTTGTAAAAACAGTCTTATATATGCAGTATCACCCATATCCATATATTACATGAGGTTGACTATGTTATACAGTCGCACGTTACATTTTTTAGCTTTCCTTCTAATAATATACATGACCTTAGACTCTTACCCTTTCAACCACTGTCATACCCATATAATAGTTCTGCTAGTTACAAACACTATGGTATGCTTTTACCATTTTCTATTCATTTCCAAAGATTTACAAACAACCTTTTTATCAATTCTGCACAGATTTAACCATCAGCTTTCCATTCTCTACCCTCATTCTACTTTCTGGTGACCTATATTCTAATTATTAACTCCATGAGTTTACATAATATATTTAGTTCCTATAAGTGCAATCATACAGTATTTGTCCTTTAGTGTCTGGCTCGCTTCACTCAACATAATGTCCTCCAGGTTCATCCATGTTGTCATATGCTGCACGACTTCATTTCTTCTTGCTGCTGCATAATATTCCATCATGTACTCCACAATTTGTTTATCCATTCATCAGTTGATGGACACCTGGGTTGTTTCCAACTCTTGGCAATTGTGAATTGTTATAAACATCGGTGTGCAGATGTCTGTTCGTGTCACTGCTCTCAGTTCTTCTAGGCATATACCTAGTAATGGTATTGCCGGGTCACATAGCAAGTCTATATTCAACTTCCTTAGGAATTGCCAAACAGTCCTCCACAGTGGATGTACATTACCACCAACAGTGAATAAGCTTTCCTATCTTTCCACATCCTCTCCAACATTTACAGTTTTCCAACTTTTTAATAGCAGCCAGTCTAATAGGTGTGAAATGATATCTCATTGTAGTTTTGACTTGTATTTCCCTTATCACTAGTGATATTGGACATTTTTTCATGTTTTTTTTCACCATTTGTATTTCTTCTTTGGACAATTGTCTTTTCAAGTCTTTTGCCATTTTTTAATGGAGTAGTTTGTGTTTTTATTGTTGAGTTGTAGTATCTATCTATCATGGATATTAAACCCTTATAGGATATGTAATTGCCAAATATTTTCTCCCATTGAGTCAGCAGCTTTTTCATCCTTTTGACAAAGTCCTTTGAGGTGCAAACGTGTTTAATTGTACGGAGGTCCCATTAATCTATTTTTTCTTTTGTTGCTCATGCTTTGGTTGTAAAGTTTAAGAAACTATCACCTTCCACAAGATCTTGAAGATGTTTTCCTATATTTTCTTCTAGGAGCTTTATGGTTGTGGATTATGTAGTTAGGTCTTTGATCCATTTTGAGTTAGTTTTTGTACAAGTTGTGAGATAGGGGTCCTCTTTCTTTCTTTTGGATATGGATATCCACTTCTCCCAGAACCATTTGTTGAATAGACTGTTCTGGTCCCAGCAGGGAGGGCTTGACAGCCTTGTCAAAAATCACTTGACTATAGATATGAGGGTGTATTTCTGAGTTCTAGGAGCTTTGTTTTGGATGTTTCAGGATTTTCTCAATATAGGATCATATCATCAGCGAATAGTGCAAGTTTTACTTCTTCCTTTCCTATTTGGGTGTCTTTTATTTCTTTATCTAGACTAATTGTTCTAGCTAGAACTTCTAGCACAATATTGAATAATAGTGGTGACAGTGAGTGTCCTTGTCTTGTTCCTGATCTCAGTGGGAAAGCTTTCAGTCTTTCACCATTGAGTACAATGCTAGCTACAATGAGTACAATGTAGGTTTTTCATATATGCACTTTACCATTTTGAGAAAGTTTCCTTCTGTTCCTATCTTTTGGAGTGTTTTTAATCAAGAAAGAGTGCTGCATTTTGTAAAATGCGTTTTCTGTGGCAATTGAAAGGATCGTGTGATTTTTTCATGTGCTTTTGGATTCAGTTTGCAAGTATTTTCTTGAGGACATTTGCATCTATATTCATTAGAGATATTGGTCTGTAATTTTCTTTTTTCATAGTATCTTTATCTGGTTTTGGTCTTAGAGTGATGTTGGCTTCACAGAATGAGTTTGGTACCATTCCTTCCTTTTCAATATTTTGGAAGAGCTTGAGCAAAATTGTTATTAGAACGTCTTTGAATGATTGGTAGCATTTACCTGTGAAGCCATCTGGTCCTGGGCATTTTATTTTAGGGAGGTTTTTGATAACTGTTTCAATCTCTTCACTTGTGATTGGTTTGTTGAGGTCCTCTATTTCTTCTAGGGAAGGTGTAGGTGGTTTGCATGTTTCTAGGAATTTGTCCATCTCATTACATTGTCTAGTTTTTTGGCCTACAGTTGTTCATAGTGTCCCCTTATGATCTCTCTTATTTCTGCAGGGTCAGTGGTAATGTCCCACCTCTCATTTTTTATTTAATTTATTTGCATCTTCTCTCTTTTTTCCTTCATCAGTTTAGCTAAGGTTTTGTCAAATTTGTTGATCTTTTCAAAGAACCAACTTTTGGATTTGTTGCTTCTATTTTTTTGTTGTTGTTGTTATCTTGATTTCATTTATTTCTGCTCTGATCTTCACTATTTATTTCCTTCTGATTGGTTTGGAATTAGTTTGCTGTTCTTTTTCTAGGTCCTCCAGGTGTGCAGGTAGGACTTCAATTTTAGCTCTTCTTTTTTAATGTAAGCATTGAGGGCTATAAATTTCCCACTCAGCACTGCCTTTGCAGTGTCCCATAGGTTTTGACATGTTGTGTTCTCATTTTCATTCATCTCAAGATATTTGCTGAATTCTCTTGCAGTTTCTTCTTTGACACACTGATTAGGATTGTGTTGTTTAATCTCCATATATTTACGAATTTTCCATTTTTCCATCCATTATTGATTTCCAGCTTCATTTCATTATGATCAGAGAAAGTGTTTTGTATAATTTCAATCTTTTAAAATTTATTGAGACTTGTCTTGTGACCCAACATATGGTCTATCCTGGAGAAGGATCCATGAGCTCTTGAAGAGAATGTATATCCTGCTGTTTTGGGGTACAGTGCTCTGTAGATGTCTGTTAGGTCTAGTCCATTCATCATATTATTCAACCTCTCTGTTTATTTATCCTCTGTCCAGATGTTATATCAAATACTGAGAGTGGTGTATTGAAGTCTCCAAGTATTATTGTAGAGGTGTCTATTTCTCCTTTCAGTTTTGCCAAGTGTGTGCCTCATGTATCTTGGGGCACTGATGTTAGGTGCATAAACATTTAGTATAGTTATTTCTTCTTGGTTGAATTGCCCCTTTTATTAGTATATAATGACCTTTTTCATCCCTTTTAACAGTTTTGTATTTAAAATATATTTTGTCTAATATTAGTATCATTACTCCAGCTCTTTTTTGGTTATTATTTGCATGGAATATCTTTTCCAACCTTTCACTTTTAACCTGGTTGTGCCCTTACATCAGAGGTGAGTGTCTTGTAGACAGCATATAGATGGCTCATATTTTTTTATCCATTCTATCAGTCTATGACTTTTGATTGAGGAGTTCAAGCCATTAACATTCTATGTTGTTACTGTAAAGTCATTATTTACTTCATCTATTTTGTCCTTTGGCTTTCTGTTGTCGTGTCTTCCTATTGTCTGTCTTTTTACTCTTTAATTTACCCTTCTTAATAATCTTCATTTCTACACTCTTCTCCAAGTCTCTTTCCCTTGTTTTTTGTTTTTTTTTTTTTTTTTTTTCTTTCAGGCTGCAGCACTCCCTTTACTATCTCTTGTAATTCTAGTCTTTTGGTAGCATATTCTCAGTTTTTGTTTGTCAGTGAAGACTTTGAACTCACCCTCATTTTTTTAAAATATATTTTTTTATTGAAATATATCATTCATACATGAGCATGCATAAACAATAAGTGTATAGTAAAGATTGTGAACTTACAAAATAAACATGCATAACATCATACAGGGGTCTCATACATCACCCCTCCACCAACACTTTGCATTGTCGTGAAACATTTGTTACAAACTATGCAAGAGCATCATCAAAATACTACTATTAACTACAGTCCCTATCTTATATTAGCTGTATTTTTCCCCCAACCCACCCTACTTTTTAAAAATATATTTTATTACAGAGGTTGTGAACTTGCAAAACAATCATATACATGTGTAGAATTCCATACAACACCCCTTCACCAACACACCACAGCATGCTGGAACATTTGTTACAGATTATAAGATAATAACATCAGACTATTAGCACCAACCATGGTCCATAGCATACATTTGGCACACTTTTTCCATACGCCTCCATTATCAACACAGTACATCTTTGGCATTGATGCAAGAATATTATAGTATTGCTGTTAACCACAGTCTATAGGTCAGACCAATTGTAGTTTTCCCATGCTTCTCCATATTCCCACCACCCTACAATAGTGATATACATCTACTCTAGCTCACAGAAGGACACTCTTGCATTTGTACCCTCAACCACAATTCTCATCCACCTCTGGGTTCAGTGTGTTATTCAGTCCCTAGATTATTCTTTAGCTTTCTTTCAATTGACATTTACTTCCTCAGACTCCCCTTTTCAGTCACAATCCCATTTATAAACCAGTGTTATTCACTATAATGTGTTACCATCAACTCTATCCATTTCCACACTTTTACAGTCAAGTTAATTAAAGCTTCTACGTACATTAAGCATCAGTAGGCCTTCTCAACCCTCCTCTTATCTCCTAATAATCTATACTCTAAGTTTTAACTCCATGTGTTTATTCTTTGTATTTAGTTCATATTAATGAAACCATGCAATATTTGTCCTTTTGTGTTTGGCTTACTTTGCTTAATATAGTGTCTTCAAGATTCATCCATGTTATCACATGTGTCCCAATATCATTTCTTCTTACTGCAGCATAGTATTCCATAGTATGTATATACCACATTTTGTTTATCCATTCATTGGTTGATGGACACTTGGGTTGTTTCCATCTTTTGGCAATTGTGAATAATGCCACTATGAACATTGGTGTGCAGGTGTCTGTTCATGTCATAGTTTTTAATTCTTCTGGATATATTCCTAGTAGAGGAATTGCTGGATCATATGACAGTTCTATATTTAGCTTCCTGAGGAACTGCCAAACTGTCTTCCACAGAGGCTGCACCATTTTACACCCCCAACAACAGTGAAGGAGTGTGCCTATTTCTTCACATCCTCTCCAGCACTTATTGTTGTCTGTTGTTTTAATAATGGCCATTCTATGAGGTGTTAGATGATTTCTCATTGTTGTTTTAATTTGCATTTCCCTAATAGCTTGTGTTATGGAACATTTTCTCATGTGCTTTTTGGCCATTTGTATTTCCTCTTTGGAGAAATGTCTTTTTAAATCTTTTGCCCATTTTTTAACTGGATTGCTTGCTCTTTTTTTGCTGAGTTGTATGATCTCTTCATATAGAATGGAAACCAAACCCTTATTGGATATGTGGTTTCAAAATAGTTTGTCCCATTGAGTGGGCTGCCTTTTCACCTTCTTCATGAAGTCCTTTGAATCACAGAAGTGCTTAAGTTTGAGGAGGTCCCATTTATCCATGTTTTCTTTTTTTGTTCATGCTTTCGGTACAAGCTTTAAAAATCCACCACCTACCACCAGGTCTTGAATATGTTTCACTACATTTTCTTCTAGGAGCTTTATTGTGCTTGCTTTTATATTTAGGTCTTTGACCCATTTTGAGTTATGTTTTGTATAAGGTGTGATACAGGGGTCTTCTTTCTTTCTTTTGGCTATGGATATACAGTTCTCCCAGCACCATTTGTTGAATAAACTGTTCTTTCCCAGCTGGGTGGGTTTGACAGTCTTGTCAAAATCACTTGGCCATAGATGTGCAGGTCTGTTTCTGAACCGTCAGTTCGGTTCCATTGGTCTATGTGTCTATCTTTATGCCAGTACCATGCTGTTTTTATCACTGTAGCTAGGTAATAGGATTTAAAGTCTGGAAATGAGAGTCCTCCAACTTCACTTTTCCTTTTTAAGTTGTTTCTGGTTATTCGGGGCCTCTTACCCTTCCAGATAAATTTGATAATTGTGTTTTCCATTTGTTTAAAAATGCTGGTGGAATTTTTATTGGGATTGCATTGAATCTGTATATCAATTTGGGTAGAATTGACATCTTAATGATATTTAGTCTTCCAATCCATGAGCATGGAATGTTCTTCCAATTCTTTAGGTTGTTTTTTATTTCTTTTGGCAAGGCATTGTCAAAATTGTTTTCTGAATACAAGTGCTTTACATCCTTTGTTAAGTTTATTCCTAAATATTTGATACTTTTAGTTGCTATTGTAAATGGAATTTTTTTCCTGACTTCCTCCTCAGATTGTGCATTACTAGTGTATAGAAATACTACTGATTTTTGCATATTGATCTTGTATCCTGATACTCTACTGAAATCATTTATTAGCTCTAGCAGCTTTGTTGTAGATTTTTCAGAACTTTCTAGATATACAATCATATCATCTGCGAATAGTGAAAGTTTTAATTATTCCTTTCCAATTTGGATGCCTTTTATTTCTTTTTCTTGCCTGATTGCTCTAGCTAGAACCTCTAGCACTATATTGAACAACAGTGGTGACAATGGGCATCTTTGTCTTGTCCCTGATCTCAACAGGAAAGCTTTCAGTCTTTCACCATTGAATACAATGTTAGCTGTGGGTTTTTCATATATGGCCTTTATCATGTTGAGAAAGTTTCCTTCAATTCCTATTTTTTGTAGTGTTTTTATCAAGAAAAGATGCTGTATTTTGTCAAATGCCTTTTCTGCATCAATCAATAAGATCATGTGATTTTTCTTCTTTGATTTATTAATGTGGTGTATTATGCTGATTGATTTTGTTGTGTTGAACCAGTCTTGCATGCCTGGTATAAAACCCACTTGATAATGATGAATAATTCTTTTAGTGTGTTGTTGGATTCAATTAGCAAATATTTTATTGAGGATTTTTGCATCTGTACTCATTAGAGAAATGGGTCTGTAATTTGCTTTTTTTATATTATCTTTATCTGGCTTTGGTATTAGGGTGATATGGGCTTCGTGGAATGAGTTTGGTAACATTCCTTCTTGGTCAAATTTTTGGAAGAGCTTAAGTAAAATTGGTATTAAACCTTCTTTGAATGCTTGGTAGAACTCATCTGTGAAATGATCTGGTCCTGGGCTTTTCATTTTGGGGAGCTGTTTGAAGACCGTTTCAATCTCTTTACTTTTGATTGGTTTGTTGAGGTCTTCTATTTCTTCTGGGGCCAGAGAAGGATGTTTGTACAATCCTAGGAATTTTTCCATTTTGTCTACACTGTCTAGTTTTTTGGCATAAAGTTGTTCACAGTATCCTCTTATGATCTCTCTTATTTCTGTGGGGTCAGTAGTAATGTTCCCATTTTCATTTTTTATTTCATTTATTTGCACCTCCTCTCTTTTTTTCTTAGCCAGTCTAGCTAAGGGTTTGTCGATTTTGTTAATCTTCTTGAAGAACCAGCTTTTGGTGTTGTTAATTCTATTGTTTTTATGTTCTCAATTTCATTTATTTCTGCTCTGATCTTTGTTATTTCATTCCTTCTACTTGCTTTGGGATTAGTTTGCTATTCTTTTTCTAGTTCCTCCAGCTGTGTAGTTAGGTCGTTGATTTTAGCTCTTTCTTCTTTTTTAATGTAAGCACTGAGGGCTATAAATTTACCTCTCAACACTGCTTTCACTGCATCCCATAGGTTCTGATATGTTGTATTCTCATTGTCATTTGTCTCGAGATATTTATTGATTTCTCTTGAAATTTCTTTTTTGACCCACTGATTATTTAAGAGTGTGTTGTTTAATCTCCATATATATGTAAATTTCCCTTTTTCTGCTGCTTATTGATTTCCAACTTTATTCCATTATGATCAGAGAAAGTGCTTTGTATGATTTCAATTTTGTTGAATTTATTGAGATCTGCTTTGTGACCCAACATATGGTCTATCCTGGAGAAAGATCCATGAACACTTGAAAAGAATGTATATTCTGCTGTTTGGGGGTGCAATGTTCTATATCTGACTATTAGGTTTAGTCCATTTATCATATTATTCAAGCTTTCTGTGTCTTTATTGATCCTCTGCCCAGATGTTCTATCCAATGCCAAGGGTGGTGTATTGAAGTCTCTATTATTGTAGAGATGTCTATTTCTCCCTACAGTTTTGCCAGTGTTTGCCTCGTATATCCTGGGACATCCTGGTTAGGTGCATATACATTTATGATTGTTATTTCTTCCTGATGAATCATTCCTTTTATTAATATGTAATGTCCTTCCTTGTCTCTAATAACAGTTTTGCGTTTAAAGTCTATATCATCTGATATAAGTATAGCTACCCCAGCTTTTTTTTTTTTTTTTTTTTTTCAGTTAA